>JAVGWX010000024.1:3845830-4030830 GCA_036924085.1 Ariolimax columbianus
GGATGATGATGGTGTTAGTGGGGATGATGGTGGTGTCGATGGTATTGCGGATGATGGTGGTGTTAGTGGGGATGATGATGGTGTTAGTGGGGATGATGATGGTGTTAGTGGGGATGATGGTGGTGTCGATGGTAGTGGGGATGATGATGGTGTCGATGTTAGTGGCGATGGTAGTGGTGCTGGTGATAGCGAAATTGATGATGACGGTCTTAACGATGTTCTTGAAGTCGATGATGACGGTGACAATGGTAGTGGTGATAGATGTAGTGATAGTTATGATGGTGGTACCACTCATGGTACTGCAGACCACCGTGCTGCAGATGGCAGTGCCAGTGACCATGGTGATGAAGCTGACGATGACAATGACAACAGGAAGATCAGAAACTCACGGACTGAACTTGGAATGAGTTGGTAGTGCCCCGATGGTCAATGTCATGGCACAGACAGGAAACAAACAGTGCTAACAGTTCGATGTCTCTGGAAAAGGTCCACAACAATCACCATTTCAGAATCATATAACCAACAAGTCAACAACATAATTTAGTTCAGAAAAAATTTAAAATGGAGAAGTGGGTAGCAGAGTGATATGGGTGCTAGAACCAAACACCCCCCCCCCCCCCCCACATACCTCTTTCCTGCTAAAGGGACATATGGGTTCAGGTCCTCGTTAAGGTTTATGTTTTTTTTTTCATGTCGGAGAGCAAAATAAATTATAGTCCGCACACTATGTGGTAACTGCAGAATCCTAGCCTGCACACTTGACACTGTCTGGTAACTGTAGAATCCTAGCCTGCACACTTGACACTGTCTGGTAACTGTAGAATCCTAGCCTGCACACTTTAAACTGTCTGGTAACTGTAGAATCCTAGCCTGCACACTTGACACTGTCTGGTAGCTGTAGAATCCTAGCCTCCACACCTGCACACTTGACACTGTCTGGTAGCTGTATAATCCTAGCCTGCACACTTGACACTATCTGGTAGCTGTAGAATCCTAGCCTGCACACTTGACAATGTCTGGTAGCTGTAGAATCCTAGCCTGCACACTTGACACTGTCTGGTAGCTGTAGAATCCTAGCCTCCACACCTGCACACTTGACACTGTCTGGTAGCTGTATAATCCTAGCCTGCACACTTGACACTATCTGGTAGCTGTAGAATCCTAGCCTCCACACTTGACACTGTCTGGTAACTGTAGAATCCTAGCCTGCACACTTGACACTGTCTGGTAGCTGTAGAATCCTAGCCTGCACACTTGACACTATCTGGTAGCTGTAGAATCCTACCCTGCACACTTGACACTGTCTGGTAGCTGTAGAATCTTAGCCTCCACACCTGCACACTTGACACTGTCTGGTAGCTGTAGAATCCTAGCCTGCACACTTGACACTGTCTGGTAGCTGTAGAATCCTAGCCTGCACACTTGACACTGTCTGGTAGCTGTAGAATCATAGCCTGCACGCTCGACACTGTCTGGTAGCTGTAGAATCCTAGCCTGCACACTTGACACTGTCTGGTAGCTGTAGAATCCTAGCCTGCACACTTGACACTGTCTGGTAGCTGTAGAATTCTAGACTGCACACTTGACACTGTCTGGTAGCTGTAGAATCCTAGACTGTACACTTGACACTGTCTGATAGCTGTATAATCCTAGACTGCACACTTGACACTGTCTGGTAGCTGTATAATCCTAGCCTGCACAGCAGCACACATTAAGATTATGTTAGGGTTAGGTGAAGCATACTGTTCAGGCTATGTTAGTCAGAGTCAGGTCAAACATACTGATCAGGCTATGTTAGTCAGGGTCAGGTGAAACATACTGATCAGACTATGTTAGTCAGGGTCAGGTGAAACATACTGATCAGGCTATGTTAGTCAGGGTCAGGTGAAACATACTGATCAGGCTATGTTAGTCAGGGTCAGGTGAAACATACTGATCAGGCTATGTTAGTCAGGGTCAGGTGAAACATACTGATCAGGCTATGTTAGTCAGGGTCAGGTGAAACATACTGATCAGGCTATGTTAGTCAGGGTCAGGTGAAACATACTGATCAGACTATGTTAGTCAGGGTCAGGTGAAACATACTGATCAGGCTATGTTAGTCAGGG
Organism: Ariolimax columbianus; assembly: GCA_036924085.1. Taxonomy (NCBI): domain Eukaryota; kingdom Metazoa; phylum Mollusca; class Gastropoda; order Stylommatophora; family Arionidae; genus Ariolimax; species Ariolimax columbianus. Next base: position 3,847,939 of record JAVGWX010000024.1, read on the forward strand.
TCAGGTGAAACATACTGATCAGGCTATGTTAGTCAGGGTCAGGTGAAACATACTGATCAGACTATGTTAGTCAGGGTCAGGTGAAACATACTAATCAAGCTATGTAGTCAGAGTCAGGTGAAGCATACTGTTCAGGCTATGTTAGTCAGAGTCAGGCGAAACATACTGATCAGGCTATGTTAGTCAGGGTCAGGTGAAACATACTGATCAGGCTATGTTAGTCAGGGTCAGGTGAAACATACTGATCAGGCTATGTTAGTCAGGGTCAGGTGAAACATACTGATCAGGCTATGTTAGTCAGGGTCAGGTGAAACATACTGATCAGGCTATGTTAGTCAGGGTCAGGTGAAACATACTGATCAGGCTATGTTAGTCAGGGTCAGGTGAAACATACTGATCAGGCTATGTTAGTCAAGGTCAGGTGAAACATACTGATCAGGCTATGTTAGTCAGATGTACACTACATCACAGCGTCTTTTCCAGGACAACACCATCGTCCTGATCATCAACACCCCCACTATCTACATCTTCATCACCACCAACATCTTTATCACCAACATCACCATCGAACTCACACCATCACGCCTATCCTCATCATCACCCCCACCACCAACATTTCCATCGCCATCTTATCCACCATATCATCACGACAACCATATTCATCACTGCCACTACCATCCCCATCACCACAACCATCATCATCATTATCAGCACCACCACCATCTCCATCACCGACATCAGCATCACAACCACCACATCGAGAGGTCTTACTGTACTCACTCTAAATAGTTATGTAGATGAAGATTCTTGATAAGCAAGTAACAAAAATGAGTGACAGCATAGGCGTGCATCCAGTTATGGTACGGCGGGTTTCGATAGCCTTTTTTCACCATCAGTAAAAACCTGGGGAAATTAAACAAGCAAATATAAAGAAACTACGTTTTTTGGTCTTTCGGTTAAAAGGTTAAAGGCGAGGGCTCGACTGCATTGCCGTGGGTCTCCCATATTGTTTGGACTCTCACCACAAAATGGTATGTCACATGCCAAGAGCACCGCACAAACTCCGTAGCTCTAGCGATGAACCCAGGGATCTCCGGAAAAATGGCCATCATGAACCGACAGTCGTAGCTCAGATTCGAACCATGACCTTCTTCTTCTTCTTCGTACGCTGTCAGACGTCAACTTGAATTGGTTCAAAGAAAGCAGCGGTCATCCTGAGGCTGTCGACACTGCCATAGAGCTTGTCTAGTGTTGCCACTGGTGACGGCCACATGTGCTTTCTCTGGTCCTCGTATGTCGGGCAGTTTTGCAGCAGATGTTCAGCGATCATTTTCCCGGTACCACAGGTGCATTCGTCAGTGCCACCTATCTTCAGTTTATTGAATAGATGGTACCTCAGTCTGTTGTGGCCTGTGCGGAGTCTGAAGACCACGACCTGCTCTTTTCTGTTCAACTGGTAATAGGCATCATTTTTTGTGTAGCCATTATGATCTGTTTCCCATTTGGCCATGTATCTGGCCCTAGTAAACCTTTTGAACTCTTCGTAGGTCACACTAGAATCTGGTTGTGGTAGTCTTGCACCTTCTTTTGCCAGTCTGTCTGCCTCCTCGTTGCCTTGGATGTTACAGTGGGATGGAACCCACTGTACCACTACTCTTTTTGGTGCGGACTGCTGGCATAGTTGACAGAGTAATGCTCTTAAATCATTGTTCCGTATTTTTCTGAGTTTTTAGTGCTGTAACCACGGACAGGAACCCCGACCATCTGAACACAAGGCAAACGGCTTGACCACTTCGCCAAAGAGACCCTGTCTTTGTCGACTGTACTTTTACTGATGCGTAAGTACCTGTGCTGGTCCCATCTCTGGTATGATCTGGATGTAGCCAAAAAGAAGATTTCCTGCTTAGCGGGCTAGGCTCAAGCAGCGCATTACTTCGCTGCATTGGGACAAGTGCTGCACAGGGTGGTTAACCTGATATGTAAATTCATCTTACTAGACTCAAACACTAGAACAAACTAGACCAGCAGTCTGTTAGGCACCATCTATGCTGCTCTTAACTAACCACCTAACAATGGCCAGTGTTATGCCATGTCACACAGTTAGTCAACTCTTACGTCAAGCTCTCTGTGGGGCAGTGGTGCTATTCTTGTCCTTGTTATACACAAAAATCCCGTTGGACAACTAAATTTTTTTGGGCAACAGGAGTGTCAGTTCAGTTCATCCCATAACCCATCAGGTCATTCGGGTACACTTCAAGACACTCCCGCAAACCCACGCCATCTCTCTCTGTCCTCTGCCGCCAGTCGTGCCTCACAGAGACGAAGGTTTGACCACTCAGTGAAGTTGTCTGCCCATCTCTTCCTTGGACGTCCCCGCCCTCTCTTTCTTGGTACGGAATCATGCAGTGTCAAATTTGTAATTCCGCTGGAACTAAAAAAAAGAACTACACAAAAACAATACATGTTCAAAGTGTTAAAGAAAATAAAAGTATAAAATGACCACCTTTCCTCCCCCTGTCAGAAAAAAATAAATAAATGAAGGTGCCGATGCGATTCAGTTCAGTTCATCCCGTAACCCATCAGGTCGTTGGGGCACACATGAAGACATGAAAAACCCACGCCAGCTCTCTCTGTCTGTCGCCGCCTGACATATCTCACCGGGACGAAGGCCTGACCACTCAGCGATGTTGTCCACCCATCTCTTCCTTGGACGTCCTCGCCCTCTCTGACCCGGTACGGATCCAAAGAGTATCGAGTTGGGAATTCCGTTTGACCTTGCGACGTGCCCGCACCAGGCCATCTTGCGTCTTTTGATAGTTGTGAACAGATCTTCAAAAATATTGCATTGTAAAAAGGCCCCCACCCCCCATAAAACAAAATTTGATGATTTGGTATCCCATAAATTCACTGACCTGACAAGTGTCTCTATCTTGATTCTCCATCGAGAAATGAAGCCCAGGTCTTCAAACATGGTTAGGCAGGACTGTTGGGAGATGAGGTGGGATAGAAGGTCATGTTAGCCATATAACAGGTATGGTAGACCGATGTAGTCATGTATTAGATATTTTATTAGTTAAGGTCAGGTTGATAACGCGTATATCATGTGTCGGCTCAGATACTACGAAGAACAAGAATGAAGTTTATGTTACGACCAAAATACCTTCATCAGATACACAGAGCATAACAAATGAAAACGAATTAAAACAGTTAACACATCATAAGAGTTCAACTACGAGGCTTGTTCAAATGAAACCGGACCAAACTGCAACAAGTGAACATACTTACGATGCGCATAATGATGTCACTTCTGGTGTAAACAGCACATACCAACCGTCAAGTTTGCAAAATTTCATTATCCTCCAATTCATAGTTTCATAGTTTCCTCAGCAGACCATTGAAAACTAGGCGGGTGTGATACGAAATCGGTCCAGAGTTGATCAGCAAGCGGTGATTCAGTTTCTAACAGCTGAAGGATGTCGACCAGTTGACATTCATCACAGAATGCAGGCAGTGTATGGTGACAAAAGTGTGTCGGTGACAACAGTGAAGAACTGGACAACGATGTTTAAGAAGGACGTGAGTTAACGCAACAATATGTGCCTGACCTGGTCTCGGAAGATCTTTTGTGAACTCACGTCCTGCTTTAAACATTGTTGTCCAGTTCTTTTGTTTTACTAGAATATATCCTCGTACCAAATACCTTGGCTGTTTAGTTGATCCTGGTGCGCAGTTTTTGTAATGATTTCTCTGTTGTTCCTGTGATGGCTTGAGCATTCACAAATTCAATGGCATTTATTCGTTCTCCATTTACCTTGACACCTATGTTGCAGTTTCTGGTACCTTCTGCCAAAATCACCTCCGAATACAGATTAAATAGGATTGGAGAGATAGACATCCACCTGCCCACTTTAAGCTCTATCACTGTACTGGGTCAACATCTACAAGCAGTTGATAGCTTTACCTTCATTGGTAGCATCTTCACTAGATAATGATGAACATACAATCCCTTTAGCTGTGAGCTGGCAGCTCGTGATAGCCCAACCTTCCAGACAAAAGCACACATCCTTCTCAATTGTTGTAATGTTGTGTATGGTGGGGTGTGGTGGTAGCAGCATGTTCTGCAGATCGGCCAGCTCTCGGCACAAAGTCAGGAGATGCTCGACTGACTCCTCGTGGTCGTGGCAGAATCTACAGTTTGGTTCACGTAGTGGGTCTAATCTATTCAGATGTTTGTTGAGAGGGGTATGGCCTGTTCTCAGCTTGAAGATCAAACTCTGGTCTCTTTGTTTGTTGAGAGGGACATGATCTGTTCTCAGCTTGAAGATCAAACTCTGGTCTCTTCGTTTGTTGAGAGGGGTATGGCCTGTTCTCAGCTTGAAGATCAAACTCTGGTCTCTTTGTTTGTTGAGAGGGACATGATCTGTTCTCAGCTTGAAGATCAAACTCTGTTCTCTTCGTTTGTTGAGAGGGACATGACCTGTTCTCAGCTTGAAGATCAAACTCTGGTCTCTTTGTTTGTTGAGAGGGACATGACCTGTTCTCAGCTTGAAGATCAAACTCTGGTCTCTTCGTTTGTTGAGAGGGACATGACCTGTTCTCAGCTTGAAGATCAAACTCTGGTCTCTTCGTTTGTTGAGAGGGACATGATCTGTTCTCAGCTTGAAGATCAAACTCTGGTCTCTTTGTTTGTTGAGAGGGACATGATCTGTTCTCAGCTTGAAGATCAAACTCTGGTCTCTTTGTTTGTTGAGAGGGGCATGATCTGTTCTCAGCTTGAAGATCAAACTCTGGTCTCTTCGTTTGTTGAGAGGGACATGATCTGTTCTCAGCTTGAAGATCAAACTCTGGTCTCTTCGTTTGTTGAGAGGGGCATGATCTGTTCTCAGCTTGAAGATCAAACTCTGGTCTCTTCGTTTGTTGAGAGGGGCATGATCTGTTCTCAGCTTGAAGATCAAACTCTGGTCTCTTCGTTTGTTGAGAGGGACATGATCTGTTCTCAGCTTGAAGATCAAACTCTGGTCTCTTTGTTTGTTGAGAGGGGCATGATCTGTTCTCAGCTTGAAGATCAAACTCTGGTCTCTTCGTTTGTTGAGAGGGGCATGATCTGTTCTCAGCTTGAAGATCAAACTCTGGTCTCTTTGTTTGTTGAGAGGGGCATGATCTGTTCTCAGCTTGAAGATCAAACTCTGGTCTCTTTGTTTGTTGAGAGGGGCATGATCTGTTCTCAGCTTGAAGATCAAACTCTGATCTCTTCGTTTGTTGAGAGGGGCATGATCTGTTCTCAGCTTGAAGATCAAACTCTGGTCTCTTTGTTTGTTGAGAGGGCATGATCTGTTCTCAGCTTGAAGATCAAACTCTGGTCTCTTTGTTTGTTGAGAGGGGCATGATCTGTTCTCAGCTTGAAGATCAAACTCTGGTCTCTTTGTTTGTTGAGAGGGGCATGATCTGTTCTCAGCTTGAAGATCAAACTCTGGTCTCTTTGTTTGTTGAGAGGGGCATGATCTGTTCTCAGCTTGAAGATCAAACTCTGGTCTCTTTGTTTGTTGAGAGGGGCATGATCTGTTCTCAGCTTGAAGATCAAACTCTGGTCTCTTTGTTTGTTGAGAGGGGCATGATCTGTTCTCAGCTTGAAGATCAAACTCTGGTCTCTTTGTTTGTTGAGAGGGGCATGATCTGTTCTCAGCTTGAAGATCAAACTCTGGTCTCTTTGTTTGTTGAGAGGGGCATGATCTGTTCTCAGCTTGAAGATCAAACTCTGGTCTCTTTGTTTGTTGAGAGGGGCATGATCTGTTCTCAGCTTGAAGATCAAACTCTGATCTCTTCGTTTGTTGAGAGGGGCATGACCTGTTCTCAGCTTGAAGATCAAACTCTGGTCTCTTCGTTTCAGTTTCTTGGCTGGGTCCTGGGGATCTGGTTTTGCTTGGTGTTTGAAATATACTCTGCCTGTCTGGGATGTGGCCCACTGATCTAGCCACTTCTGTCCATAGTTATTTTTCAGAATTGTCTTGCAGGTCTGTAGTGTGATGTATGGTACTGGTTGTGGTAGCATTGACCCACTTCTGGCCAGCTCATCAGCCTTCTCATCCCCTGGGACTCTGACATGGCCAGGTACCCACTGGAGCACTACTTCCGCTCCATAAGAGGTGGACAATTGGTCAATTAATTTGTAGATGTTATTAACATCTGGAGACATTCTGTTTTCCAAGGATTCTTGCCAGATAAACAAGTATCGATTTTGTGGTCAATAACAGGATTGTCAAAACAAGCGCTACTTCTGAAAGATTAGGAGTGAATGCAAGTCTCTCCAACAGAAAAGATTAACATTTACTCAAAGAGATCATATCATATCGTACTGTGGTGTGAACCACTCTTCTATACACATGTGAAACATGGACAGTCTACAGCAAACATGTCATGAATTTCAACCACTTCCACGTGACTGTCCGCAGGTTGCTCAGAATTGGCTGGCAGGATAGAGTGCCTAACTGACGTCCTCAGTAAGGCGAAACTATTAGGCAACCATACATGTCTGCAAAGAGAACAAATCAGATGGACTAGAGGGATCAAGATGCGCATGAGCTGCAGTGGTCAGCGACCCATAGCTGACTGCTAGCGTCAGGGCAACCTTGTCATTCCTGTGGTGCAGATAAACTGACGTGCATGACAAGACAATGTAAAATGTCCCAATTCTGTCTATTGTCCACGAGTGCTGGTCCTTGGCGCTGGGATCGGATTGTACAGTCATTGGCAAGTCTCACATTGTCGCCATCTTCGCTTGCGGAGGGGAACTATTATTATCAATATTACAAACCTCAGCTTCAGATGAAATGTTAAATATGATATTTGATAAGGTTTTAGCTTTTGAGATGAGAGTAGTCTCAGATACTGCCGTTGGGGATGGCGTGTGTGTTTGCTGTTCTTGTTCAAAGCTACTCATGCAATTCATCATCATGTATCCGTCTGGTCCCCCTTGGAGTATAGGGCCGCAACAGATATGCCGTCTTGAGTTCCGCCCATGTAAACCTGATTGAACTGGTTTCCTCCTTGGCCGTTTGCCATCAGGCTCTCTACTGTCTTCCTGCTCATCTTTTTCTGTGGGCTCCATCAACAACAACATTGTAGAGGAGATATAAACATGCTGGAAAGGATACAAAAATAAGCGACAAAGATGATAGTGGGATTCCAGAATTACAGTTATGAGGAAAGACTAAAAAAAAACCTGGCCTACAGTGTCTCGAAGAGAGAAGAATTCGTGGTGACTTAATACAGGTTTATAAGATGATCAGAGGAATTGATAAATTAGACTATAACAAGTTTTTTCAAAATACAACCACCTACAAGAACAAGTTGACTAAAGAGAGGTCTAGATTATATATTAGGAAATATTTCTTTAGTCAGAGAGTGGTGAATGCATTGCCCCAAGAAGTAGTGGATGCCGGGACAATTAATACATTTAAGAAAAGATTGGATGCTCAAAGCTTTTAGAGCAGAGTAATGTAAATGTAACTGATTATATAAAGACACTGATGGGTCTTATAAACCAGTATAAAGAAGTTCAGTTAATAAGAACAAGAAGAACATCAACAAGAAGAAGAACATCAACAACAAGAAGAACATCAACAACAACAAGAACATCAACAACAAGAAGAACATCAACAACAAGAAAATCAACAACAAGAACATCAACAACAAGAACATCAACAACAACAAGAACATCAACAAGAAGAAGAACATCAACAACAAGAAAATCAACAACAAGAACATCAACAACAAGAACATCAACAACAAGAAGAACATCAACAAGAAGAAGAACATCAACAACAAGAACATCAACAACAAGAAGAACATCAACAACAAGAAGAACATCAACAACAAGAACATCAACAACAAGAACATCAACAACAACAAGAACATCAACAACAAGAACATCACCAACAACAAGAACATCAACAACAAGAACATCAACAAAAAGAACATCAACAACAAGAACATCAACAACAAGAACATCAACAACAAGAAGAACATCAACAACAACAAGAACATCAACAACAAGAACATCAACAACAAGAACATCAACAACAACAAGAACATCAACAAGAAGAACATCAACAACAACAAGAACATCAACAACAAGAACATCAACAACAAGAACATCAACAAAAAGAACATCAACAACAAGAACATCAACAAAAAGAACATCAACAACAAGAACGTCAACAAAAAGAACATCAACAACAAGAACATCAACAACAAGAACATCAACAACAAGAACATCAACAACAAGAACATCAACAACAAGAACATCAACAACAAGAACATCAACAACAAGAACATCAACAAAAAGAACATCAACAACAAGAACATCAACAACAAGAACATCAACAACAAGAAGAACATCAACAACAACAAGAACATCAACAACAAGAACATCAACAACAAGAACATCAACAACAACAAGAACATCAACAAGAAGAACATCAACAACAACAAGAACATCAACAACAAGAACATCAACAACAAGAACATCAACAAAAAGAACATCAACAACAAGAACATCAACAAAAAGAACATCAACAACAAGAACGTCAACAAAAAGAACATCAACAACAAGAACATCAACAAAAAGAACATCAACAACAAGAACATCAACAACAAGAACATCAACAAAAAGAACATCAACAACAAGAAGAACATCAACAACAAGAACATCAACAACAAGAACATCAACAACAAGAAGAACATCAACAAGAAGAAGAACATCAACAACAAGAACATCAACAACAAGAACATCAACAACAAGAACATCAACAACAAGAACATCAACAACAAGAACATCAACAACAAGAAGAACATCAACAAGAAGAAGAACATCAACAACAAGAACATCAACAACAAGAACATCAACAACAAGAACATCAACAACAAGAAGAACATCAACAACAAGAACATCAACAACAAGAAGAACATCAACAACAAGAACATCAACAACAAGAACATCAACAACAAGAACATCAACAACAAGAACATCAACAACAAGAACATCAACAACAAGAAGAACATCAACAAGAAGAAGAACATCAACAACAAGAACATCAACAACAAGAACATCAACAACAAGAACATCAACAACAAGAACATCAACAACAAGAAGAACATCAACAACAAGAACATCAACAACAAGAAGAACATCAACAACAAGAACATCAACAACAAGAACATCAACAACAAGAACATCAACAACAAGAAGAACATCAACAACAAGAACATCAACAACAAGAAGAACATCAACAACAAGAAGAACATCAACAACAAGAAGAACATCAACAAGAAGAAGAACATCAACAACAAGAACATCAACAACAAGAAGAACATCAACAACAACAAGAACATCAACAAGAAAAAGAACATCAACAACAAGAACATCAACAAGAAGAAGAACATCAACAACAAGAACATCAACAACAGGAAGAACATCAACAACAAGAAGAACATCAACAAGAAAAAGAACATCAACAACAAGAACATCAACAACAAGAACATCAACAACAAGAACATCAACAAGAAGAAGAACATCAACAACAAGAACATCAACAACAGGAAGAACATCAACAACAAGAAGAACATCAACAAGAAAAAGAACATCAACAACAAGAACATCAACAACAAGAACATCAACAACAAGAACATCAACAACAAGAACATCAACAACAAGAACATCAACAACAAGAACATCAACAACAAGAACATCAACAACAAGAAGAACATCAACAAGAAGAAGAACATCAACAACAAGAACATCAACAACAAGAACATCAACAAGAAGAAGAACATCAACAACAAGAACATCAACAACAAGAAGAACATCAACAACAAGAAGAACATCAACAACAAGAAGAACATCAACAAGAAGAAGAACATCAACAACAAGAACATCAACAACAAGAAGAACATCAACAACAAGAACATCAACAACAAGAAGAACATCAACAAGAAGAAGAACATCAACAACAAGGACATCAACAACAAGAAGAACATCAACAACAAGAAGAACATCAACAACAAGAAGAACATCAACAACAAGAAGAACATCAACAAGAAGAAGAACATCAACAACAAGAAGAACATCAACAACAAGAAGAACATCAACAACAAGAAGAACATCAACAACAAGAACATCAACAACAAGAAGAACATCAACAACAAGAACATCAACAACAAGAAGAACATCAACAAGAAGAAGAACATCAACAACAAGAACATCAACAAGAAGAACATCAACAACAAGAACATCAACAAGAAGAACATCAACAACAAGAACATCAACAACAAGAACATCAAAAACAAGAACATCAACAAGAAGAACATCAACAACAAGAACATCAACAACAAGAACATCAACAACAAGAAGAACATCAACAACAAGAACATCAACAACAAGAAGAACATCAACAACAACAAGAACATCAACAACAAGAACATCAACAACAACAAGAACATAAAGAACAAGAAGAACATCAACAACAAGAACATCAACAGCAAGAACATCAACAACAAGAACATCAACAACAAGAAGAACACCAACAACAAGAACATCAACAACAACAGGAACATCAACAACAACAAGAACATCAACAACAAGAAGAACATCAACAACAACAAGAACAACAACAAGAACATCAACAACAAGAACATCAACAACAACAGGAACATCGACAACAAGAAGAACATCAACAACAAGAAGAACATCAACAACAAGAAGAACATCAACAACAAGAAGAACATCAACAACAAGAACATCAATAACAAGAAGAACATCAACAACAAGAACATCAACAACAAGAAGAACATCAACAACAAGAACATCAACAACAAGAAGAACATCAACAACAAGAACATTAACAACAAGAAGAACATCAACAAGAAGAACATCAACAACAAGAAGAACATCAACAACAAGAAGAACATCAACAACAAGAACATCAACAACAAGAAGAACATCAACAACAAGAAGAACATCAACAACAAGAACATCAACAATAAGAAGAACATCAACAACAAGAAGAACATCAACAACAAGAAGAACATCAACAACAAGAAGAACATCAACAACAAGAACATCAACAACAAGAAGAACATCAACAACAAGAAGAACATCAACAACAAGAACATCAACAAAAACAGGAACATCAACAACAACAAGAACATCAACAACAACAAGAACATCAACAACAACAAGAACATCAACAACAAGAAGAACATCAACAACAAGAACATCAATAACAAGAAGAACATCAACAACAAGAACATCAACAAGAACATAATCAACAACAAGAAGAACATCAACAACAAGAAGAACATCAACAAGAAGAAGAACATCAACAACAAGAAGAACATCAACAACAAGAACATCAACAACAAGAAGAACATCAACAACAAGAACATCAACAACAAGAAGAACATCAACAACAACAAGAACATCAACAACAACAAGAACATCAACAACAAGAACATCAACAACAAGAACATCAACAACAAGAATATCAAAAACAAGAACATCAACAACAAGAACATCAACAACAAGAAGAACATCAACAACAAGAACATCAACAACAAGAAGAACATCAACAACAAGAACATCAACAACAAGAATAACATCAACAACAAGAACATCAACAACAACAGGAACATCAACAAGAAGAACATCAACAACAAGAAGAACATCAACAACAAGAACATCAACAACAACAAGAACATCATCAACAACAAGAACATCAACAAGAAGAACATCAACAACAAGAACATCAACAAGAAGAACATCAACAATAAGAACATAAACAACAAGAACATCAACAAGAAGAACATCAACAACAACAAGAACATCTACAACAAGAACATCAACAAGAAGAACATCAACAACAAGAACATCAACAAGAAGAACATCAACAAGAAGAACATCAACAACAAGAACATCAACAAGAACATCAACAAAAAGAAGAAGAACAACAACAACAAGAACATCAACAACAAGAACATCAACAACAAGAAGAACATCAACAAGAAGAACATCAACAACAAGAACATCAACAACAAGAACATCAACAACAATAACATCAACAACAAGAAGAACATCAACAACAAGAAGAACATCAACAACAAGAACATCAACAACAAGAACATCAACAACAAGAAGAACATCAACAAGAAGAACATCAACAACAAGAACATCAACAACAAGAAGAACATCAACAACAAGAAGAACATCAACAACAAGAACATCAACAACAAGAACATCAACAACAATAACATCAACAACAAGAAGAACATCAACAACAAGAAGAACATCAACAACAAGAACATCAACAACAAGAACATCAACAACAAGAAGAACATCAACAAGAAGAACATCAACAACAAGAACATCAACAACAAGAACATCAACAACAAGAAGAACATCAACAAGAAGAACATCAACAACAAGAACATCAACAACAAGAACATCAACAACAAGAAGAACATCAACAAGAAGAACATCAACAACAAGAACATCAACAACAACAAGAACATCAACAACAACAAGAACATCAACAACAAGAAGAACATCAACAACAAGAAGAACATCAACAACAAGAAGAACATCAACAACAAGAAGAACATCAACAACAAGAACATCAACAACAAGAAGAACATCAACAAGAAGAAGAACATCAACAACAAGAAGAACATCAACAACAAGAAGAACATCAACAACAACAAGAACATCAACAACAACAAGAACATCAAGTACAAGAAGAACAACAACAACAAGAACATAAACAACAAGAAGAACATCAACAACAAGAAGAACATCAACAACAACAAGAACATCAACAACAACAAGAACATCAAGTACAAGAAGAACATCAACAACAAGAACATCAACAACAAGAAGAACATCAACAACAAGAAGAACATCAACAACAAGAAGAACATCAACAACAAGAAGAACATCAACAACAAGAAGAACATCAACAAGAAGAAGAACATCAACAACAAGAAGAACATCAACAACAAGAAGAACATCAATAACAAGAACATCAACAACAAGAACATCAACAAGAAGAACATCAACAACAAGAACATCAACAACAAGAAGAACATCAACAACAAGAACATCAACAACAACAAGAACATCAACAACAAGAAGAACATCAACAACAAGAACATCAACAACAAGATCATCAACAACAAGAACATCAATAACAAGAAAAACATCAACAACAAGAACATCAACAACATGAAGAACATCAACAAGAAGAACATCAACAACAAGAAGAACATCATCAACAACAAGAAGAACATCAACAACAAGAAGAACATCAACAACAAGAACATCAAGAAGAAGAACATCATTAACAAGAACATCAACAAGAAGAACAACAACAACAAGAACATCAACAAAAAGAACATCAACAACAAGAAGAACATCAATAACAAGAAGAACATCAACAACAAGAACATCAACAACAAGAACATCAACAACAAGAAGAACATCAATAACAAGAACATCAACAAAAAGAACATCAACAACAAGAAGAACATCAATAACAAGAAGAACATCAACAACAAGAACATCAACAACAAGAACATCAACAAGAAGAACAATAACAAGAAGAACATCAACAACAAGAACATCAACAACAAGAACATCAACAACAAGAAGAACATCAACAACAAGAAGAACATCAACAACAAGAAGAACATCAACAACAAGAAGAACATCAACAACAAGAACATCAACAACAAGAACATCAACAAGAACATCAACAACAAGAACATCAACAACAAAAACATCAACAAGAACATTAACAACAACAAGAACATCAACAACAAGAACATCAACAACAAGAACATCAACAACAAGAACATCAACAACAATAAGAACATCAAAAACAAGAACATCAACAACAAGAACATCAACAACAACAAGAACATCAACAACAAGAAGAACATCAACAACAAGAAGAACATCAACAACAAGAACATCAAAAACAAGAACATCATCAACAAGAACATCAACAACAAGAACATCAACAACAAGAAGAACATCAACAACAAGAAGAACATCAATAACAAGAACATCAACAACAAGAACATCAACAACAAGAACATCAACAACAATAAGAACATCAAAAACAAGAACATCAACAACAAGAACATCAACAACAAGAACATCAACAACAAGAACATCAACAAGAACATCAACAACAAGAACATCAACAACAAGAAGAACATCAACATCAACAAGAACATCAACAACAAGAACATCAACAAGAACATCAACAACAACAAGAACATCAACAACAAGAACATCAACAAGAACATCAACAACAAGAACATCAACAAGAACATCAACATCAACAAGAACATCAACAACAACAAAAACATCAACAACAACAAGAACAACAACAACAAGAACATCAACAACAAGAAGAACATCAAAAACAAGAACATCAACAACAAGAACATAAACAACAAGAAGAACATCAACAACAAGAAGAACATCAACAACAAGAAGAACATCAACAACAAGAACATCAACAACAAGAAAAACATCAACAACAAGAACATCAACAAGAAGAACATCAACAACAAGAACATCAACAACAAGAAAAACATCAACAACAAGAACATCAACAAGAACATCAACAACAAGAACATCAACAAGAACATCAACATCAACAAGAACATCAACAACAACAAGAACATAAACAACAAGAAGAACATGAACAACAACAAGAACAACATCAACAAGAACATAAACAACAAGAAGAACATCAAAAACAAGAACATCAACAACAAGAACATCAACAACAAGAAGAACATCAACAAGAACATCAACAAGAACATCAACAAGAACATCAATAACAAGAACATCAACAACAAGAAGAACATCAACAACAAGAACATCAACAACAAGAACATCAACAACAAGAACATCAATAACAAGAACATCAACAACAAGAAGAACATCAACAACAAGAACATCAACAACAAGAACATCAACAAAAAGAACATCAATAACAAGAACATCAACAACAAGAAAAACATCAACAACAAGAACATCAACAAGAACATCAACAACAAGAAGAACATCAACAGAAGAACATCAACAAGAAGAACATCAACAACAAGAACATCAACAACAAGAAGAACATCAACAACAAGAACATCAACAAGAAGAACATCAACAAGAAGAACATCAACAAGAAGAACATCAACAACAACAAGAACATCAACAATAAGAAGAACATCAACAACAAGAAGAACATCAACAATAAGAAGAACATCAACAACAAGAAGAACATCAACAAGAAGAAGAACATCAACAACAAGAACATCAACAACAAGAACATCAACAACAAGAAGAACATCAACAACAAGAAGAACATCAACAAGAAGAAGAACATCAACAACAAGAACATCAACAACAAGAACATCAACAAGAAGAACATCAACAACAAGAAGAACATCAACAACAAGAAGAACATCAACAAGAAGAAGAACATCAACAACAAGAACATCAACAACAAGAAGAACATCAACAAGAAGAACATCAACAACAAGAAGAACATCAACAACAAGAAGAACATTAACAATAAGAAGAACATCAACAACAAGAAGAACATCAACAAGAAGAAGAACATCAACAACAAGAACATCAACAACAAGAACATCAACAACAAGAAGAACATCAACAACAAGAAGAACATCAACAAGAAGAACATCAACAACAAGAAGAACATCAACAACAAGAAGAACATCAACAATAAGAAGAACATCAACAACAAGAACATCAACAACAAGAAGAACATCAACAACAAGAAGAACATCAACAATAAGAAGAACATCAACAACAAGAACATCAACAACAAGAAGAACATCAACAAGAAGAACATCAACAACAAGAAGAACATCAACAAGAAGAAGAACATCAACAAGAAGAAGAACATCAACAACAAGAACATCAACAACAAGAACATCAACAAGAAGAACATCAACAACAAGAACATCAACAACAAGAAAAACATCAACAAGAAGAACATCAACAACAAGAACATCAACAACAAGAACATCAACAACAAGAAGAACATCAACAAGAAGAACATCAACAACAAGAACATCAACAACAAGAACATCAACAACAAGAAGAACATCAACAAGAAGAAGAACATCAACAAGAAGAACATCAACAAGAAGAAGAACATCAACAAGAAGAACATCAACAACAAGAAGAACATCAACAACAAGAAGAACATCAACAACAAGAAGAACATCAACAACAAGAAGAACATCAACAACAAGAACATCAACAACAAGAAGAACATCAACAACAAGAAAAACATCAATAACAAGAACATCAACAACAAGAAGAACATCAACAACAAGAAGAACATCAATAACAAGAACATCAACAACAAGAAGAACATCAACAACAAGAAAATCAACAACAAGAACATCAACAACAAGAACATCAACAACAAGAAGAACATCAACAAGAAGAACATCAACAACAAGAAAATCAACAACAAGAACATCAACAACAAGAACATCAACAACAAGAAGAACATCAACAAGAAGAAGAACATCAATAACAAGAACATCAACAACAAGAAGAACATCAACAAGAAGAAGAACATCAACAACAAGAAGAACATCAACAACAAGAAGAACATCAATAACAAGAACATCAACAAGAAGAACATCAACAAGAAGAACATCAACAACATCAAAATGATAACAGCAACATCGTCGCCACTAATAACAGCTACAAAATCATCATCACCAACATTAATGATGAGTACATAAACAACAACAATATCCGCATCACAATCAACAAGAGCAACGACAGCAACATCATCATCTTCAACAATAACATCATTACCAACATCTCCAGCAACATCACCACCAAAATCACCAGCAACATCTCCAGCAACATCACCACCAGCAACACAACCACCAACATCACCAGCAACATCACCACCAACATCACCAGCAACATCACCAGCAACATGACCACCAACATCACCAGCAACATATCCAGCAACATCACCAGCAACATCACCCCCAGCAACACCACCCCCAACATCATCAGCAACAATGCCACCAACATCACCACCAACATCACCAGCAATATCACCACCAACACCATCAGAAACATATCCAGCAACTTCACCAGCAACATCACCAGCAACATCACCACCAACATCAATGACCTACCGTGACAGTTTGAGGCTCAGCTATAGTTCTGGGCGGGAAGTCGAAGGAGTCAAAATTGGAGCTGAAGTCTGCCGCAGAAGGTATCCTTGTCTCTGCCATCTTCTTGACTTCATCAAAGGCGACTTGCTGTTGATGGAGGATGTCACAAATTAGTCAGTGAAAGAGAGAAACAGTTACTGGATGTCACAAATTAGTCAGTGAAAGAGAGAAACAGTTACTGGACAGGAACCCACAGGGCAAGCGGTGAGTGGGGAGACGATATAATGCTATTGGGATGGTGTAGCAAATCAGCCAGTTAAAGAGATGCACAGGCACTAGAGAGGAGCCAACAGAGTAAGCAGAGAGTGAGGAGACCATTTACTGCTGCAGATGGAAGATGCCACAAACAGTCTGTGAAATAAGAGAAACAGGCACTGGACAGGAACCCACAGAGCAAGCGGTGAGCGGGGAGACGATATAATGCTATTGGGATGATGTAGCAAATCAGCCAGTGCATGAAATGCACAGGCACTGGAGAGGAACCAACAAGGCAAGCAGAGGGGTGTGGGGTGGGGTGGGGTATTTACTGCTGCAGATGGAAAATTTCACAAAAATAGTGAAATAGAGAAACAGGCACTGGACAAGAACCAACAGAGCAAACATAGAGTGTGGAGACCTTATAACCCTGTTGAATGAGGATTTCACAAATTGTTCAACGAAAAAGAGAAAAGGCATTGCACAAGAACCAACATGACCAGTGGCTAGTGAGAAGACTCATTAATATTGCTGGTAGAGGATGTCACAAAATTATCAGCCAAATGGCACATAGATCACGCAGTCTGATGTAACTGAGACAAACTATCGTGTCAGACATTGCCGACAGAGATGAAGTGTTAGACACTTCATTGTAGTTACTTCCCCTGTCCAAGCCATGAGTCATTCAACATACATCCAGTATCCAGAGACATGGATTACCTTGTCATTTGCCTCCAGCATGTCACACCTATTGCGTGTTTCCTGGAGGTTGGGGCAGGTCATCAGGTGGTCTGGGTCCTGTATTGCGCCACAGTCACATGTGTCATCCTCTGTGTATCCCCATCGCTTCATATTCCTCTTGCACCGTGACACACCAGTTCGGAGTCTGTTCAGCGACTTCCATCTTGTGTATGGTAGATGATGTCCGGGGGCAGGTTCCTCCAGAAGTTCCATCTCTGGGGCCTGTATCAATTCGTGCCATCTCTGGGGCCTGTATCAATTCGTGCCATCTCTGGGGCCTGAATCAATTTGTGCCATCTCTGGGGCCTGTATCATTTCGTGCCATCTCTGGGGCCTGTATCAATTCGTGCCATCTCTGGGGCCTGAATCAATTCGTGCCATCTCTGGGGCCTGAATCAATTCGTGCCATCTCTGGGGCCTGTATCAATTCGTGTCATCTCTCGATACGGCGGCTTTCAGTGTTTGTCTGTATGGGCTGTGTTGATTTTAGGAAGCTATGTCTGGATTTGAGTCTTGTACTCTGTACCTGATGTCCAAACATTTGGTCCCTTGTGTCTTGTACTCTGTACCTGATGTCCAAACATTGGGTCCCTTGTGTCTTATACTCTGTACCTGATGTCCAAACATTGGGTCCCTTGTGTCTTGTACTCTGTACCTGATGTCCAAACATTGGGTTTCTTGGGTCGTACTCCTGTTTTTCCTCATTCTATTTCTGCTGCGACGCTTCTTCGAATCTCGGGTAGTGCTATAGCCAATTATGAGGTATATTTTATCAATGGAGGTGGGTTTTAGACGCTCTGATTCTATCCGACCCGCCTAATTTATTGCTGTATCAACTAGTTTCAATGATATAGGGTGGATTCACATATTCTTGCCCACTTGCTGGTTAATAGTAATAATAACTATAATAATAAGTTTGCTTAGGCGTCTGAGGCCCGTTGCACAGATCGGCAACATCCATGGCCCACTGCCAAGGCACGGCTCCAGACATTGTCCAGAGTGGATACTATCTGCTGAAGCCATGTGCGGAGAAGGCCACTTCTGCGTCTCCAGCCGGTCGCGGGAAGTCCTTTGGCGCTGAGGAGCGGTTTGTGAAATATGTTATGGACATTGTCTCCTGGTTCTAGCGTATGACATGAACGAAGAAAGTAATTCGGTGGTGGTCCAATGTTTCTGGGATTGGTAGTAGGCAGGGTTCATGACTGCCACTCTGATCCCCGTAGTAGTGAGCGAAACGCAGATAAAGTCAAGCATAACACAACCACCTGGGGGACTACGGTCCATCTTCATCAGCACGCTCGGGATGTGAGGAAACCTACCACAACCCGTCACTTTTGCACGTTTTATTCAGGGTGCACGAAAGAGAAAATCTACTCATTGTGAGCAGCAGCAACAGCAGCGACGGCGGCTGGGAGAAGTGTGTGGAGTCCCAAAGAGAAAAGTGTGCGGAGTCCCAAGGAGAGAAGTGTGTGGAGTCCCAAGGAGAGAAGTGTGTGGAGTCCCAAAGAGAAAAGTGTGTGGAGTCCCAAGGAGAGAAGTGTGTGGAGTCCCAAGGAGAGAAGTGTGTGGAGTCCCAAGGAGAGAAGTGTGTGGAGTCCCAAGGAGAGAAGTGTGTGGAGTCCCAAGGAGAGATGTGTGTGGAGTCCCAAGGAGAGAAATGTGCGGAGTCCCAAGGAGAGAAGTGTGTGGAGTCCCAAGGAGAGAAGTGTGTGGAGTCCCAAGGAGAGAAGTGTGTGGAGTCCAAAGGAGAGAAGTGTGTGGAGTCCCAAGGAGAGAAGTGTGTGGAGTCCCAAGGAGAGAAGTGTGTGGAGTCCCAAAGAGAGAAGTGTGTGGAGTCCCAAGGAGAGAAGTGTGTGGAGTCCCAAGGAGAGAAGTGTGTGGAGTACCAAGGAGAGAAGTGTGTGGAGTCCCAAGGATCACTGAGAGAAGTGTGTGGAGTCCCAAACAGAGAAGTGTGTGGAGTCCCAAGCAGAGAAGTGTATGGAGTCCCAAGCAGAGAAGTGTGTGGAGTCCCAAGGAGAGAAGTGTGTGGAGTCCCAAGGAGAGAAGTGTGTGGAGTCCCAAGGAGATAAGTGTGTGGAGTACCAAGGAGAGAAGTGTGTGGAGTCCCAAGGATCACTGAGAGAAGTGTGTGGAGTCCCAAGGAGAGAAGTGTGTGGAGTCCCAAGGAGAGAAGTGTGTGGAGCCCCAAGGAGAGAAGTGTGTGGAGTCCCAAGGAGAGAAGTGTATGGAGCCCCAAGGAGAGAAGTGTGTGGAGTCCCAAGGAGAGAAGTGTGTGGAGTCCCAAGGAGAGAAGTGTGTGGAGTCCCAAGGAGAGAAGTGTGTGGTCCCAAGGACAGAAGTGTGTGGAGTCCCAAGGAGAAGTGTGTGAAGTCCCAAGGAGAGAAGTGTGTGGAGTCCCAAGTAGAGAAGTGTGTGGAGTTTCAAGGAGAGAAGTGTGTGGAGTCCCAAGGAGAGAAGTGTGTGGTCCCAAGGACAGAAGTGTGTGGAATCCCAAGGAGAAGTGTGTGGAGTCCCAAGGAGAGAAGTGCGTGGAGTCCCAGGGACCGCTGAGAGAAGTGTGTGGAGTTCCAAGGACCGCTGAGAGAAGTGTGTGGAGTCACAAGGAGAGAAGTGTGTGGAGTCACAAGGAGAGAAGTGTGTGGAGTCACAAGGAGAGAAGTGTGTGGAGCCCCAAGGAGAGAAGTGTGTGGAGTCACAAGGAGAGAAGTGTGTGGAGTCACAAGGAGAGAAGTGTGTGGAGTCCCAAGGACCGCTGAGAGAAGTGTGTGGAGTTCCAAGGACCGCTGAGAGAAGTGTGTGGAGTCACAAGGAGAGAAGTGTGTGGAGTCACAAGGAGAGAAGTGTGTGGAGTCACAAGGAGAGAAGTGTGTGGTGTCCCAAGGACCGCTGAGAGAAGTGTGTGGAGTCCCAAGGAGAGAAGTGTGTGGAGTCACAAGGAGAGTACTTTGAAGGGAATTAGACTTTCATACCACCAGGTGAGTAATTGTATTTTCTCGGCCCAAAGATCGGATACTTTTTGAACACCTGGTATAGTCGTATTGCATCAGCTGCCAAGTCCATTCTAATTGTTGTGATTCGTTAGATGTTTTTCTTTGTCCCTGACGAAGAACTTGTGACTGTAACTGAATTTGTTCTGCCCTCCATCTGTAACTGAGTCATTTCTTATTTACGTTTCATTTGTTGTAGTTAATTGTTATGGGCGGGAGTGAAAACCTTAAAAGTGGGATATAAATTAGAAAAACCACGCCATTGTATCGTTCATATGGTTTTTAAGGATGCAGACGAACAATATGAAGTCAGAATTTAAGTTAAAAGATGGCCGCTCCACAAATGACATGCACCAAAGATCAGCGATCTCTTATCTGTGTTTTAAGCAGCGAAGAGGTAAAGCCTATAGAAAGTCATCGGGGATGGTCTAGTACATGATGTATGCCGTTCCCTCCCAGTAAATCGGCGATTTTTCCTTACAACGCGGTTAACGACTGAAATCGACTCTAGGGTCACTACTTGATTTGCCTGATCCGGCCGTGAACAGTCTATCATATAAACTCACACCGTTTTGGAACTTCCTACTCTACTCGTACACTTGCTACAGTGAAATGCATGCACCATCGTACTGGACCTTCGTTCGCAGATGAATTTCTATAAGACATTTTAAACTGCAACACTATGACGTCGTGTTGTTTGTCTGCACCGTGTTAGCACATGCAGGACACACTTGACATCCTTATCAACCATATACAAGTTACAATACATAGTCATAGTTTCCCTAATTTCAATGCTACTTTTCATGTTTAAATTACAATGTCTGTTCGTACATTACCGCTGCAGATTAACTTAACAGCTTTATACTGATTTATAAGACTTTGTCTGTATACAGCCAGTTTCTGGGAGGGCAGATTTTTACCGATGTGTGAGTCCATCTTAATAGACTAAACACTAGAGCTAAGTAGACCCGCAGCCAGTTAGGCACCATCTATAGCTGCTCTTAACAAACCACATGGGAAAGGTACAAATAACTAAGGTAGATTTTTAACTTGAATTTTGTCCGGGCAGCGGCAGTTACGCCTACTCTTTTCGATTTACAACTACCAAAAGATTTTTAACGTGCACGACAGTGTCAACGGGAGTCCGATCTCACTACCCAGAGATAATGGAAATTTTTACCAGAAGCTCCACGTCAATAATAATTCCTGTCTGCACCGTGATTCCAACACGCGACCTCCGCCACCTAAGGCGGACATCTTACCTCGAGACCACCGAGCCCCCTCTCCCACCGAGGCGGACACCTTACCTCGAGACCACTGAGTCCCCCACCCGAGGCGGACACCTTACCACGAGACCACCAACGAGCCCCCCCCCCCCCACCGAGACAGACACCTTACCTCGAGGCCACTGAGTCCCCCACCCGAAGCGGACACCTTACCTCGAGACCACTGAGTCCCCCACCCGAGGTAGACACCTTACCACGAGAGAGCTATGTCCCCCACCCGAGGCGGACACCTTACCTCAAGACCACTAAGTCCCCTACCCGAGACAGACACCTTACCTCGAGACCACTATGTCCCCCACCCGAGACAGACACCTTACCTCGAGACCGCTATGTCTCCCACACGAGACAGACACCTTACCTCGAGACCACTATGTAACCCACCCGAGACAGACACCTTACCACGAGACCACTAAGTCCTCAACCCGAGAGAGACACCTTACCTCGAGACCACTAAGTCCCCAACCCGAGACAGACACCTTATCTCGAGACCACTAAGTCCCCAACCCGAGACAGACACCTTACCTCGAGACCACTAAGTCCTAAACCCGAGACAGACACCTTACCTCGAGACCACTAAGTCCCCCACCCGAGACAGACACCTTACCTCGAGACCACTATGCCCCCCACCCGAGACAGACACCTTATCTCGAGACCACTAAGTCCCCCACCCGAGACAGACACCTTACCTCGAGACCACTAAGTCCCCCACCCGAGGCGGACACCTTACCTCGAGACCACTATGTCCCCAACCCGAGACAGACACCTTACCTCGAGACCACTAAGTCCCCAGCCCGAGACAGACACCTTACCTCGAGACCACTAAGTCCCCCACCCGAGACAGACACCTTACCTCGATACCACTAAGTCCCCAACCCGAGACAGGCTCCTTACCTCGAGACCACTGAGTCCCCCACCCGAGACAGATACCTTACCTCGAGACCACTAAGTTCCCCACCCGAGACAGACACCTTACCTCGAGACCACTAAGTCCCCCACCCGAGACAGACACCTTACCTCGAGACCACTGTCCCCCACCCGAGACAGACACCTTACCTCGAGACCACTGAGTCCCCACAAAGGTTTGATTAGTTTTCTCCTAGATATATCTCTATGGTACCTCCTGAGGATGTGTTATTTTCGTCTCTAATTTTCTACCATAATCTCCAGCTGTATTAGCTCTAACACTATTCGATGGGTTATTGCCAGGAACGTGTCGCAAAAACCCTTCTGGAACCTCGACCAAGCTAAGCCTATTTCACTGCGCTATCACGACGACCAACTGTCGTATGAACAAATACAACTTCAAACAAATCAAGACTGCTTGGTGATACAAGAACTCAATTTTAAGAAGTATAATAACAGCTGAAAAGTAAGGTGATCGCATCTCAAGACAAACGAAGGCGCGAAATGGTGGATGTTCGAATCCTGTAAGTTCCAAGCGAACATTCGTTTGAAGGCAAGTAATGAGCCCTTTATCATATCGAATCACAATAAAGAAACAAAAACCGCTCATTTCACATCATGTCTTGTTTTATGTTGTGATTTGTTATTTGTTTTGCTTTGTCCCCGATGAAGGCTTGTGACCGTAACGTAGGAATTTTTTAATGTTATTTTTGTTATGTGCGGTCACGGACTCATTACCTATGTGTTTCTATCTACTTACTTCCCTTGTCCAACCCCACGTCATATAGCGTTCATCCAACTTACTTCCCTTGTCCAACCCCACGTCATATAGCATTCATCCAGTGTTCAGCGACTTGAATTGCCCTGTCGTTCACCTTCAGCATGTCACTCTCGTCACATGTATCCGGCAGGTTGGGACAAATCCTCAGATGACCTGGATCCTGTACCGCACCAGTCACATGTATCGCCGGCTGAGAGACCCCATCTCTCCATGTTCCTCCTACATCGTGATACACCAGTTCGGAGTCTATTTATTGTCTCTCAGCGTGAGTAGGGTAAGGGATGTCCAGAGGCAGTTGTTACCTATTGAAGCTTGATCCCTGGGTACTGTATCATTTCGTGCCATCTTCTTCTTCGTTCGTTCTCAATCTCCTGCTACCAAACCCTGAAAGGGCTTAAGTAGCAGAATGTAGTCCAGAGAACGGAATAGTTGTGTCATAGTTTACAGCTTGGCTGCGATATTTGTACCTTTCGGTCCACACATCCGACTTCAGCAAGCATTTTTTGAGTACCAGGTTAACATTCCCTCTTCGATCCCTTCTCCTTAGCTAGCCTGCCCTGTTGCAGCATGTTATCCAGGATCATCGCGTGGAGGTGTAGAAGGGTGTTGGTAGCTATGGTTCGCTGGCCCTGACGCTAGCAGTCAGCTATGGGTCGCTGACCACTGCATTTCGTGCCATAATTCAGTACGACTTTCAGGGCTTGACTGTTTGGGCTTTGTTGATTTAAGGAAACTATGCCTGGATTTGAGTCTTGTGATCTGCTCCTGGTGTCCAAACATTGGGTGTCTAGGGTCCCTTTCCTGTTTCTGTCGATCAATTTCAGCAGCCTCGCTTCTTTTGATGACAGGGGGACCTATGCCAAGTACAGGGTACATTTTAGCAGTGAAGGGTGGGTTTTACGCATGCTGACACTATCCTGCCTGCCTCTATCGACAGGATCAAGTGAAACATACTGCTCAAGACCTCACCGAACTTCTGCTCTTCTTGTTTCTGGAAACAGGCTGTGTCACAACAGCTTGGCCATCAAGGTGGGGATTGACACTATAATCCCCATAGTGGGGAGCTTACTGAGTAGCATCGCATTGTACTACATCCAGAAGTACCCCGGTACACATTATCTAGTACGCCGCTGTACGCAAGAAGAGCCACTGTAACCGAACACGACAGAAATGCTTGTGGATGAAATTCTCAAAGGGGTACGGCCATGCTGATTAGAGATTATGAACCTGGCAAGATTTATTTGTCAGCAGTTGGGCCTTTTCTTCTTTCTCCTCTTCTTATTTGCGTTCATGATGCTTTGGCCATGCTATATCTGCAGGCCAGTCGCCATTATTAAGTCTGTAGTCACCACCGGGTCGGAGCGGCTGCCACACAGCTTTTGTCTCAGCTCCGAGCCGTCTGACCTAGCCTGGAATATCATTTCTCTTCTTCGTCCGTTCTCCATCTCCCGCCACCAGGCCCTGAAAAGGGCTTTGCAAGTTCTAGGATGTAGTCCGGACAACGGAATGCGTTGTGTCGTAGTTTACAGCTTGACTGCGATATTTGCATCTTTCGGTCAAACACATCCGACTTCAGCATGCATTGTTTAGCACTGGATTAGCCTTCCCTCATCAATCCCTTCTCCTTAGTCAGTCGGCTTTATAGCATCCTGTTATCCAGGATATCCGCATGAAGGTGTAGAAGGGTCTTGGTAGCTCTAGTTCGCGGACCATAAGCTAGTGGTCAGCTATGGGTCGCTGACCACTGCACCTCAGGCGTTGCTCAGCATCTTGATCCACTTCATCTCACATTAAAGTAGGCATTCTTGTAGAATGTGTTTAGGATAGCAGTGTGACTAACTGCTCATCCCCTCTCCCCCACAACCCCATTTCTTTGTAAGAAACGAATCTCTTTTGTTGAAACCACGGCCAATCTAACATTAGCCGTCACCGATTCTAAACTTACACCATAGTGGAGCAGGAGCGACCAAATCAAGTCTTAGTCTACATTTCAACAAGTTCCTTATTTAGGCTGCATGTTTCACAGGGAGCTACGGACGTCGGCTTTAATAAAAGTGACAGCGAACGGGAATATCTTTGTGTTCGGTTGCTGGATCGTTCAATGGCGTCTGTGAAGCTAATGTCGTCTGCCAGTCAGAGATCGTTTCTGGGCAGACATGATTCACTTCCACTTCACGTGTATGTCTGCTTGTCTCCTGAGTGTCTCCAGATGGAAGACACGAATAGGCCAGTGTAACCTCACAAGCAATTCGTTAAAGACTACTAAAGAGGGTTGTTCCTAGGGTCTGCAGTCTCATTAAAAAAACAACTATTGTAATGCAACCGAATTCGGAGATCAGGATGGTGAGCAGTGCATGAGCTGTGGCGGTCAGCGACGCAAAGCTGACTGCTAGAGTCATGGCCTATTCAAAGCTAATTGCTAGCGTCAGGGTCAGGGACCCAAAAGCTAACTGCTAGCGTCAGGGTCAGCGACCCACAGCTGACTGCTAGCATCAGGTCCAGCGACTCAAAGATGACTGCTAGAGTCAGGGCCAGCGACCCAGAGCTGACTGCTAGCATCAGGTCCAGCGACTCAAAGCTGACTGCTAGCGTCAGGGTCAGCGACCCAAAGCTGGCTGCTAGCGTCAGGGTCAGCGACCCAAAGCTTACTGCTAGCGTCAGGGTCAGCGACCCAAAGCTGACTGCTAGCGTCAGGGTCAGTGACCCAAAGCTGAATGCTAGCGTCAGGGTCAGTGACCCAAAGCTGCTAAGGCCCCTCCCCCCTCCCCTTGCACGCGGTGATCTTGGATAACAGGCTGCAACATGGCAGACTGGCTAAGGAAAAGGGATCGAAGAGGGACGGCTAACCCGGTACCCTAAAATGCCCTGCTGAAGTCGGATGTGTCGCACCGAAAAGTACAAATATCGCAGTTAAGCAGTAAACTACGACACAACGCATTCCCTGCACCGGACAACATCCTACTACTTGCAAAAACCCCTTTTCAGGGCTTGGTAACGGGAGATTGAGAACGTTCCGGGCTTGGTAACGGGAGATTGAGAACGTTCAGGGCTTGGTAGCGGGAGATTGAGAACGTTCAGGGCTTGGTAACGGGAGATTGATAACGTTCAGGGCTTGGTAACGGGAGATTGAGAACGTTCAGGGCTTGGTAACGGGAGATTGAGAACGTTCAGGGCTTGGTAACGGGAGATTGAGAACGTTCAGGGCTTGGTAGCGGGAGATTTAGAACGTTCAGGGCTTCGTAACGGGAGATTGAGAACGTTCAGGGCTTGGTAACGGGAGATTTAGAACGTTCAGGGCTTGGTAACTGGAGATTAAGAACGGTCAGGGCTTGGTAACGGGAGATTGAGAACGTTCAGGGCTTGGTAGTGGGAGATTTAGAACGTTCAGGGCTTGGTAACGGGAGATTGAGAACGTTCAGGGCTTGGTAGCGGGAGATTGAGAACGTTCAGGTCTTGGTAACAGGAGATTGAGGACGTTCAGGGCTTGGTAACGGGAGATTGAGAACGTTCAGGGCTTGGTAACGGGAGATTGAGAACGTTCAGGGCTTGGTAGCGGGAGATTGAGAACGTTCAGGGCTTGGTAACGGGAGATTGAGGACGTTCAGGGCTTGGTAACGGGAGATTGAGAACGTTCAGGGCTTATTAGTGGGAGAATGAGAACGTTCAGGGCTTGGTAACGGGAGATTGAGAACGTTCAGGGCTTGGTAACGGGAGATTGAGAACGTTCAGGGCTTGGTAACGGGAGATTGAGGATGTTCAGGGCTTGGTAACGGGAGATTGAGAACGTTCAGGGCTTGGTAGTGGGAGATTGAGAACGTTCAGGGCTTGGTAACGGGAGATTGAGAACGTTCAGGGCTTGGTAACGGGAGATTGAGAACGTTCAGGGCTTGGTAACGGGAGATTGAGAACGTTCAGGGCGTGATAACGGGAGATTGAGAACGTTCAGGGCTTGGTAGTGGGAGATTGAGAACGTTCAGGGCTTGGTAGTGGGAGATTGAGAACGTTCAGGGCTTGGTAACGGGAGATTGAGAACGTTCAGGGCTTGGTAACAGGGGATTGAGAACGTTCAGGGCTTGGTAGCGGGAGATTGAGAACGTTCAGGGCTTGGTAACGGGAGATTGAGAACGTTCAGGGCTTATTAGTGGGAGAATGAGAACGTTCAGGGCTTGGTAACGGGAGATTGAGAACGTTCAGGGCTTGGTAACGGGAGATTGAGAACGTTCAGGGCTTGGTAACGGGAGATTGAGGACGTTCAGGGCTTGGTAACGGGAGATTGAGAACGTTCAGGGCTTGGTAGTGGGAGATTGAGAACGTTCAGGGCTTGGTAACGGGAGATTGAGAACGTTCAGGGCTTGGTAACGGGAGATTGAGAACGTTCAGGGCTTGGTAACGGGAGATTGAGAACGTTCAGGGCGTGATAACGGGAGATTGAGAACGTTCAGGGCTTGGTAGTGGGAGATTGAGAACGTTCAGGGCTTGGTAGTGGGAGATTGAGAACGTTCAGGGCTTGGTAACGGGAGATTGAGAACGTTCAGGGCTTGGTAACGGGGGATTGAGAACGTTCAGGGCTTGGTAGCGGGAGATTGAGAACGTTCAGGGCTTGGTAACGGGAGATTGAGAACGTTCAGGGCTTGATAGCGGGAGATTGATAACGTTCAGGGCTTGGTAACGGGAGATTGAGAACGTTCAGGGCTTGGTAGCGAGAGATTGAGAACGTTCAGGGCTTGGTAACGGGAGATTGACAACGTTCAGAGCTTGGTAACGGGAGATTGAGAACGTTCAGGGCATGGTAACAGGAGATTGAGAACGTTCAGGGCTTGGTAACGGGAGATTGAGAACATTCAGGGCTTGGTAGTGGGAGATTGAGAACGTTCAGGGCTTGGTAGCGGGAGATTGAGAACGTTCAGGGCTTGGTAATGGTATATTGAGAACGTTCAGGGCTTGGTAACGGGAGATTGAGAACGTTCAGGGCTTGGTAACGGGAGATTGAGAACGTTCAGGGCTTGATAGCGGGAGATTGATAACGTTCAGGGCTTGGTAACGGGAGATTGAGAACGTTCAGGGCTTGGTAGCGTGATATTGAGAACGTTCAGGGCTTGGTAACGGGAGATTGACAACGTTCAGAGCTTGGTAACGGGAGATTGAGAACGTTCAGGGCATGGTAACAGGAGATTGAGAACGTTCAGGGCTTGGTAACGGGAGATTGAGAACGTTCCGGGCTTGGTAGTGGGAGATTGAGAACGTTCAGGGCTTGGTAACGGGAGATTGAGAACGTTCAGGGCTTGGTAGTGGGAGATTGAGAACGTTCAGGGCTTGGTAGTGGGAGAATGAGAACGTTCAGGGCTTGGTAACGGGAGATTGATAACGTTCAGGGCTTGGTAGCGGGAGATTGAGAACGTTCAGGGCTTGGTAACGGGAGATTGAGAACGTTCAGGGCTTGGTAACGGGAGATTGAGAACGTTCAGGGCTTGGTAACGGGAGATTGAGAACGTTCAGGGCTTGGTAACGGGAGATTGAGAACGTTCAGGGCTTGGTAACGGGAGATTGAGAACGTTCAGGGCTTGGTAACGGGAGATTGAGAACGTTCAGGGCTTGGTAACGGGAGATTGAGGACGTTCAGGGCTTGGTAACGGGAGATTGAGAACGTTCAGGGCTTGGTAGCGGGAGATTAAGAACGTTCAGGGCTTGGTAGCGGGAGATTGAGAACGTTCAGGGCTTGGTAACGGGAGATTGAGAACGTTCAGGGCTTGGTAACGGGAGTTTTAGAACGAACAAAGAAGAAAGAAACCACATTACAAATGCTCGGACACAGGCGTCCTGCTGTGACCAGCTATAGGGCTGGTCCTATGCCTTACCTGGAGCCGACAACGATATATCATACACCCCCCCCCTCTCTCTCTTCCCCCTTGCAAGATTCTAATCGCCTCAGTGGACACCAGTAGATCTTACATAAACATACCCTGAAGCTAAACTTACACATTCAACCAACCACAACACAAATAAACAACACACGTACCAAAGATGTGTTCAGAGTGTAGGCAACTGCTGGGTGCATTTCTCAAGGCTAGCAGAAACAGTATGTCAAACACACTCCCTCACTGCTTGAGATGAAAATACGCACACAAATATTGCATACGGAATATATCCATCCTGGATAACGCAAAATATCATTGCTGGCAGAAATTATTGGCTTTTCTTTACCATTTGCATCAGGTCTGATTCCGATGAAGTTAGTTCAATGTTTTCCAGATAAACACATTTTTGTTGAAACGTCAGTAAATTTATGTTATTGCTCTCATGTGAAATTGCTTAGCCGAGTGGTTAAAACGGTGGATCCCCACGGCAGATGGTCTAGGTTTAATACAGGTTCTCGATAAGTCTTAGTATACCCAGTTGTAAATGGATACATGACTTGTTGTGAGGAAGGCAATAGGGCCAGCCGAACAATATCCCATCCCCGACTGCAATATAGCTATGGGATAAAACCTTTGTTGAACCGCTAATATATATATATATATATAATGCGTTTAAATACGCAGGTACGTATGAAAAATAACTATATATTTACTCGTGTACATGTGTACAAGTGCATGTACACGACGAAGGAACTAGACCGTTTGAAAATATAGTCGCAGCACAGTGTGCAGACTAAATATTCATGTCACCTCCTTAACAAAAAGATAACATAGACCTTTCTATGATCCGAACCAGTGTCTCAGAATTAGAAGACCCGTATTCTATCCCTCGACCAGTTCAGTAAATGGAAACGATTCGCGTACATGTTGTATAGAGAAACACAGAGCTTGAATTCGCAGTAAGAATTACAAACACAGGGACACACACAATGAATCCTAGATCGCTGTCACACGGAATAGCTGGCGTTAAACTAAGCACACATACACCCTGGCTAGCGTTCGACTGTACCACAAATATACACAAGGACTGTTAAGTCTGACCAGGGTTGCCATGTAAAAACTGTTAAAGAAGCTAAACACAGTTTTATGAAAAGCCAAACACAGTTTTAGGAACAGAAAAAAAGAAAACACAATTCATTAAAAAAAGCCACAAACCGCTCAAGGAGAAAGTAAAAAACTGTTCAAGAAAAAACCAAAAACTGTGCAAGAAAAAGCCAAAAAACGTTGAAGAAAAAGGGAAATGATGCTTAAAAAAAACAGCTAAGCACAGCTCTCATCATCATCAAGTGCCCTGTTCGTTGTCACTGGCGATCAAATGCCTCCATTTTCTCCTATCACATGTACCTTTTACACTTCCGTCGTTGATCGTCTCACAAGCTACCCCTTCAATCTGTCCAATATTTTGTCTCTCTCTGCCCCTCTTACCAGCGATTCTGCCTGATGTCACAACGTTATTAACTTTCTTAGCAATACTTGGAATTTCAACATTCTTCTATAAAACCACATTTCCGTTGCCTCCAATGATCCATGTACTTGCCTGCTGATTGTCCATGATTCGCTGCCGTATGTCCGTACTTGCTCGACGGGGCATCCAACAACCCTCTTCCCTAAATCCAGTGATCGACTTTTGTTGCACAAAATTCGCCTCATACTCTACAGGACTGATTTTCCCTTGGCTATCTTGATCTTGATGACCCGATCCCCAGCGTAGTTGCGGGTCCCAACTTCGTCTCCAGCGGACCCTGTCTTGAGCTACGGAAGTCCATCGCGTGGCAAGTCCTCCTCTAGAGGCATCTCGAATATTGTAGCATACATCAAGAGTCTGTCCAACGCATTGGAGGTCTTCTCCGTGGTCTCTTCTTGCCTCGGGGGTACCAGACTGCTGTCGCCGTGCTCCATCGACCATCGTTTCGTCGCAACATGTGACCTGCCCATCTATGTTTTGCCTTCTCTGCATGGATTGTCTTGGCTATTTTGTTGTTTACTTCATTACATCTCCCATCAGAACTGATGCGGGTGCCCAAGTATTGAAATGTATGTACTTGTTTTAATTTTATAATTGTTTTATTTTATGTGTTTGCCTCACTCGTTTCTACTGGCGGAGGCTCGCTTATTCCACCACAGACCGTAGTCAACTGGACAATATTAAGACGCATAAGCCAGTGCTTGGATAAATGTATGCGTCTGTATGTTCCTATGCTAGGTTTGTGCGCTCTCAGAAGGCAGCCCAACCAAAGTGGAAGGGAAGGGACTCAGCCTGAGGGCGCGTGTATAATGTGTGCAAGGGTGTGAATGCAGGACAGAGTCAAATGAAACATGTTACTTATTTTAGTTCCGCCCTGTTCACTTTTATACAGCATTTGAGATATTTCTGTTTCTTATTTACTATCATGACTTCTCATTTATTTTGATTTAAGCAGAGACCTTCATTTACCGCTTTGAAGAACAGCTACATTGACCAGTTATTGTAAAACTGAATCATTCTGTGCAAGTAAGACAGTACCATCACAGTAGCGCACGTTGCTTTTAATCCATCAAATGATATTCCAGGCATGGTCTCTAGGGATCGGAATATAAATTCGCTGTTCCGTGAGAATAGATCAGGGGACAGCCCATTCCCCTGCCTCTCTCCTTTTCTTTTATCTGGCTGGTTACCACGTGTGTTGAATATGTATAAGACCCTTCCCTCATCTTATGTGCGGTATCCCCAACATCGAAGACAAAAAGACACAAGAAGAGGAACCAAAACAACACATAGTTACAAATTACATCACCAAAAAATGTCCACCAACAGCCTTGGATGCACGCCTATACGGATGGATCAGCCAAAGATGCCACTGGAAACGAGGGAGGATGCATTACTTTAAAACTAAAAAGCAAAGTATACTCAGCAGCATTTGTCACTGGGAGAAGCTGCATCAACTTCAGTGCCGAAGCCAGTGCCCTGAGACAAGCAGCTGAAACCCTTTTAGACCATAAGGAACAGACAGACAAGCAGCTGAAACCCTTATAGACCATAAGGAACAGACAGACAAGCAGCTGAAACCCTTATAGACCATACGGAACAGACAGACAAGCAGCTGAAACCCTTATAGACCATAAGGAACAGACAGACAAGCAGCTGAAACCCTTATAGACCATAAGGAGCAGACAGACAAGCAGCTGAAACCCTTATAGACCATAAGGAACAGACAGACAAGCAGCTGGAACCCTTATAGACCATAAGGAACAGACAGACAAGCAGCTGAAACCCTTATAGACCATAAGGAGCAGACAGACAAGCAGCTGAAACCCTTATAGACCATAAGGAACAGACAGACAAGCAAGTGGTGATTTTCACAGACACCCTCGCAGTTTTAATGGCGCTCAAGAACCAGCACAAAAATAAGATCGATGCTCTGACAGACTCGCTCGAACGCTTGTCCAAATGCTTAAAAAAAGCACAGTCCAGTGGATACCAGCCCACTGCGACATTCCAGGCAACGAGGAAGCGGACAGACTCGCCAGAGAGGGAGGAATGCTGCAGCAGAGTGATACAGAAATCACATACAATGAGACTAAAGCATTCATCAGGGCAACGTACAGTGCAAAATGGCCACCCTGGCCACATAGAAAACGATGCCTACCATCAACTCTCCAGGCGAGACCAGGTGATAATTCTCCTGCTACGCACAGGTCACAACAGACTTAGATGCCATCTGTACAACAAGTTCAAGATTGGCACTGCAGACCTTTGTGCCTGCGGTACAGCCCCCATGAAGGCAGAACATATTTTGTAATCCTGTCCACTGTATACCGACAAAAGAAGTAGCATTTGGCAACAGCCAGTGTCCTTCCCCGAGAGGCTGTACGGAAGAGTAAAAGTAAATAAAGAGTCACTGAAGTTGAGGTCTGAAGATGAACGAGGAAGAAGAAGAAGAAGTATATGCGTAAAGCTGCAGTCTGCCCCCAGTATATGCTGTGGATAATTCTCAGGCCATTGCCATCCATATGAAGCTTTTCCATCATATGGATAATTTACATGAAGCACAGCCTCCAAGAAAGCAAAACAATGCACGGGAAAAAGTCAATACTCAATAGATAGCC
This sequence comes from Ariolimax columbianus, assembly GCA_036924085.1. NCBI lineage: Eukaryota > Metazoa > Mollusca > Gastropoda > Stylommatophora > Arionidae > Ariolimax > Ariolimax columbianus. Next base: position 3,882,131 of record JAVGWX010000024.1, read on the forward strand.
ATAAATTGTTCAATACCAAGCCAAACATTGTTCAATACAATGCAATAAATTGTTCAATACATTGAGGACCTGCGACTTCACGGAGGCAGCCTATCTTGTGGCATAAAACAAGTATACGAAACCGAACGCAAAGAAGAAGACGAATAAACACTTTTCAATACAAAGCCAAGCATTGTTCGATACAAAGCCAAACATTGTTCAATACAAAGCCAAACACTGTTCAATACAAAGCTAAACACTGTTCAATAGGACGCCACTGTAAAATAGGAAGCCAATATTATTCAATACAAAGCCTAACACTGTTTAATACATAGCCAAACACTGTTTAATACTTAGCCAAGCACTGTGTAATATAAAGCCAAACACCGTTTAATACAAAGCCAAACACTGTTTAATACATAGCCAAATACTGTTTAATATATAGCCAAACACCGTTTAATACAAAGCCAAACACTGTTTAATACATAGCCAAACACTGTTTAATACATAGCCAAGCACTGTTTAATATATAGCCAAACACCGTTTAATACATAGCCAAACACTGTTTAATACAATGCCAAACACTGCTCAATAAAAAAGAAAAAAATGTTCAATATAAAGCCAAACACTGTTCAATAGGAGGCCAAACACTGTTCAATAGGAGGTCAAACACTGTTCAATAGAAAGCCACTGTTCAATAGAAAGTCAAACACTGTTCAATAGGAGGTCAAACACTGTTCAATAGGAAGCCACTGTTCAATAGAAAGCCAAACACTGTTCAATAGAAAGCCAAACACTGTTCAATAGAAAGCCAAACACTGTTCAATAGAAAGCCAAACACTGTTCAATAGAAAGCCAAACACTGTTCAATAGGAGGTCAAACACTGTTCAATAGAAAGCCAAACACTGTTCAATAGAAAGCCAAACACTGTTCAATAGAAAGCCAAACACTGTTAAATACAAAGTCAAACACTAAACAAGAAAAACCCAAAACACAACTGAAGAAAAAAAACAAAATGCGGCAAGAAAAATTCAAACAACATGAAAAATCCAATCATGCTACATAAAAAAAGGGGGGGGGGTGGAACCAAAGGAACCTGTCAGAAAACCAAGGGAAAAAACCCACAGTAAAAGTAGGCAAGTTTAAGACATAAATCCGCACAACAAAACAATCAGCAAAACAAAGATACAAATAATTAAAACTGCATACAAAATAAAAATATCGCCAAAAAAAATAGTAACAAAATGTCAAAAAACATCGTTTATTTAAGTTTAACAAAAATCAGAAAACGGAAAAGAGAGAGAGAGAGAGAGCGAGAAAAAACAATACGCCGTTAAAAAAAAGAAGCCAAACAAGAGGGTGACAGATTTGATGAGTTGGCAACCAAAATATATTTTCATATTCTGTCCTGAACCAAATAACGTCCCATTGCACTCACCCAATGCTTGTCTACCGTGTACCAGGAAGTGGAATACTCTCATGGCGTCTATGATTCTATGATAGTGATGTGGAGTGGGTGGTAGAGGGTGGAGTGGGTGGTAGAGGGTGGTAGAGGGTGGAGTGGGGGCTGGAGTTGGTGCTGGAGTGGGTGGTAGAATGGTGGAGTGGGTGGTAGAATGGTGGAGTGGGTGGTAGAATGGTGGAGTGGGTGGTAGAGGGTGGAGTGGGTGCTGGAGTTGGTGCTGGAGTGGGTGGTAGAATGGTGGAGTGGGTGGTAGAGGGTGGAGTGGGTGCTGGAGTTGGTGCTGGAGTGGTTGGTAGAATGGTGGAGTGGGTGGTAGAATGGTGGAGTGGGTGGTAGAGGGTGGAGTGGGTGGTAGAGGGTGGAGTGGGTGGTAGAATGGTGGAGTGGGTGGTAGAATGGTGGAGTGGGTGGTAGAATGGTGGAGTGGCTGGTAGAGGGTGGAGTGGGTGGTAGAGGGTGGAGTGGGTGGTAGAGGGTGGAGTGGGTGGTAGAGGGTGGAGTGGGTGCTGGAGTGGGTGCTGGAGTTGGTGCTGGAGTGGGTGGTAGAATGGTGGAGTGGGTGGTAGAATGGTGGAGTGGGTGGTAGAGGGTGGAGTGGGTGGTAGAGGGTGGAGTGGGTGGTAGAGGGTGGAGTGGGTGCTGGAGTTGGTGCTGGAGTGGGTGGTAGAATGGTGGAGTGGGTGGTAGAATGGTGGAGTGGGTGGTAGAATGGTGGAGTGGGTGGTAGAGGGTGGAGTGGGTGGTAGAGGGTGGAGTGGGTGGTAGAATGGTGGAGTGGGTGGTAGAATGGTGGAGTGGGTGGTTGAATGGTGGAGTGGGTGGTAGAGGGTGGAGTGGGTGGTAGAGGGTGGAGTGGGTGGTAGAATGGTGGAGTGGGTGGTAGAATGGTGGAGTGGGTGGTAGAATGGTGGAGTGGGTGGTTGAATGGTGGAGTGGGTGGTAGAGGGTGGAGTGGGTGGTAGAGGGTGGAGTGGGTGCTGGAGTTGGTGCTGGAGTGGGTGGTAGAATGGTGGAGTGGGTGGTAGAATGGTGGAGTGGGTGGTAGAATGGTGGAGTGGGTGGTAGAGGGTGGAGTGGGTGGTAGAGGGTGGAGTGGGTGCTGGAGTTGGTGCTGGAGTGGGTGGTAGAATGGTGGAGTGGGTGGTAGAATGGTGGAGTGGGTGGTTGAATGGTGGCGTGGGTGGTTGAATGGTGGAGTGGGTGGTAGAGGGTGGAGTGGGTGGTTGAGGGTGGAGTGAGTGCTGGAGTTGGTGCTGGAATGGGTGGTAGAATGGTGGAGTGGGTGACAGAATGGAGGAGTGGGTGACAGAATGGAGACACATTTGGAACTCGCTGACGTAAAACTCAGCTGAAGATCGCATTAGAAAGCAACAGAGTAAAAGAAATTAAAAAAAAAATATAAAAAAACTACGAAAATCTAAACAAATTCCTTGACAAATTATTCAAATAAACCAGAAAAATAAAATTAATGTTCTGACTGATAGCAAATTGAAAAAAAAAAGAAGATATCCCATTTGTAGCAGGGTAAGGAATAGCTGTCCATCGTTGTCGATGCTGACCGCCGACATCATCCTTGTCACAGATTTCCATGTTGGGTGTGCATATGGCTGAACAGGCCAATGCGGGCACGAAAACATCTGCTACATATCGGGCACACGAGGTTTATAGAAGGTGATGGTGTTCCCGCTGTTCGGGATTTCCCAGTCTCGCGTCTGCTCTGGGCTTTCACAACACGGTCGTCATCGCCGGCAGCTACACCTGATTTGACTGCGCTTCTCCAGTCAGATCTGTTTTACGCAAGACATTCCCAGGTGTCGATGTCTATCTGGCAACTTTTCAGTGATTCCTTCAGACCGTCTTTAAAACGTTTCTTTGTGCGCCCTCTCTCGCGCTATCCCTCTCTCAGCTCGCCGTAGAGAAGCTTCTTTGTGAGCCGCTCGTCTGACGTACGGACGAGGTGTCCGGCCCATCCTAGTCGTGCTTTTTCTATCAGTGCATGGATGCTGGGCATGTTAGCCATCGAGAAAACCTCGATGTCAGTGACACGATCTTGCCATCGGATGTGGAATATTCGCCTCAGGCAACTTGTGTGGAAGTGGTTTAATCTCCTTGCATGTCCAGAGTATACAGTCCAGCTTTCGCAGGCGTATAGTAGGGTTGGAATTATGGTTGCACGGTAGACTTTGAGTTTGGTCTTGACACTGATGCCACGACGTTCCCACACTATCGAGCGCATTCTGCCAAAGGCTGTGCTGGCCCTTGCTATTCTGTTTGCAAGGTACATATACTACTAACCCTGCCACCGTCCAAACATGTATCAAAAAACAACAACAGTGACAGGTTTTTGAGGATTATCAAACTAAATGGTAGTAAAATAAAAGCGATAGTAATAGTCAAACAAACTCAACGATTATATATCAGCATCGAGGGACAGATTATTGAACAAGTGGAAAGGTTTTGATATTTGAGTCAAATTATTACAGATGATGGCCGCTGTTCGGTTGAAATTAAAAACAAAAAAGACAATCCTTGGGCAAGACAAAATTCTAACAACAAATAATATCAAAATTGAGCTTTGGAAAATAATAATCACTACACATATCTAGACTGCAGAATTTTACGGCTCTGAAACATAGATTCCAAACAAAAGGGATGAACAAACATTGGAAGCTTTTGATATGTTGTGCTATCGATGTATGCAAAGAGTGAGATGGACAGAAAAATGGTCAAACGAAAAAGTGCTTCAAGATATAGGGTCACATAAACAACTAATGACGAGTAGGCACAACGGTAGATTGTCTTGGCTTGGTCATGAGACATGGAGGCTTGTTATTGAAAATACTAGAAGGTAAAATTCAGGGACAAAAGAGGAAGGGGGCGGCAAGAAACAATTAAAACAAGCAGGCTTGCTAATACATATGGGTGAAGATTTGTACTGAGCTGAAGTGGCATTTGACAGTGGCCTGACATTATCAGAAGAATTCAACACCAGTCTCTAGACTGACTAACAGAGGACAGTGGCGTGAGATGATCAGAAGACTTCAACACCAGTCTGTGGACTGACTTACAGTGGCGTGACATGATCATAAGACTTCAACACTAGTCTCTGGACTGACTAACAGAGGACAGTGGCGTGACATGATCAGAAGACTTCAATACCAGTCTCCAGGCTGACTAACAGTGGCGTGACATGATCAAAAGACTTCAACACCAATCTGTGGACTGACTAACAGAGGACAGTGACCTGACATGATCAGAAGACGTCAACACCAGTCTCTGCACTGACTTACAATGGACATTGGCGTGACATGAACAGAAGACTTCAACACCAGTCTCTGGACTGACTAACAGAGGACAGTAATGGGACATGAATAGAAGACTTCACCACCAGTCTCTGGACTGACTTACAAAGGACAGTGGCGTGACATGATCAGAAGACTTCAACACCAGTCTCTGGGCTGACTAACATGTTGATGATAATGATCCCGTATAACCATTACTACTGTGCCCAACAAAACGTTTGCTTTCTTCCTGTTAACACGCTAACTGTAATTAAAGCACATGCAGCGAAAATGTAAAGTTTGACCCGGAATTAAAAGAAGCCAACATTTCTTTCATTTGGATTATAAAAAGTCAATCTGGCAACCGTACTTCTGACGAGCGCGGGTACTGAGAATAAAGAGAACATTCAGGTGCAGGGCCACGGTTTATCTCGTGCGTACACAACAAGCTAGTTTCAGCCTCCTGCCAGAGTGAAACCGCTCAAGTACCTCCCTCCTCCACACCGGACTGTTTTTTCGGGAAATAATTTTTTTCTTCTTTCGACTTCCTACATCAATGTCCAGACTTGATTTAAAAAATGGCCAAGAATTGTGAATAAAAAAACAAACAAAAAACAGACGATAATTAAACACGATTAAAAAAACCGCTCAAAAGGACAGAGAAGTTATAATCCTAGCTTGTTGGGCCTCACATATAATTATCTTCAAATTGGCATATGATTCATAATAATGTGTTAACTATTACATAAGCTATAGCCGAAGTTGTACCTTGTTAGCAGTGTTGAGAGACAGGTATATGTATATTATTTATGTGGTCTGCCGGGGCCTTTGTGTGTGGCAATGTCAAGAATAGCACCACTGCCCCCACAGTGTCCTGTTGTTGTTGTTGTATACTAACGTCTGTTCAGGCAAAATATACTTGGTTTGGCTTCGTTCATTCTCAATCTCCCACTACCAAACCCTGAAAGGACTTGAGTAGCAGAATGTAGTCCAGAGAACGGAATGCGTTGTGTCGTAGTTTACAGCTTAACTGGGATATTTGCACCTTTCGGTCCAACAGATCCGACTTCAGCAATCATTTTTTGAGTACCGGGTTAGCATTCCCTCTTCGATCCCTTCTCCTTAGCCAGTCTGCCCTGCTGCAGCCTGTTATCCAGGATCACCGCGTAGAGGTGTAGAAGGGTCTTGCCAGCTTTGGTTCGCTGGCCCTGACGCTTGCAGTCAGCTATGGGTCGCTGACCACTGCAGCTCATGCGCTGCTCAGCCTAATCAGACATTTTAGTCAGGACGTGATCCCCGTAGTAGTGAGTGACATGCACATGAAGCCGAATATAGCACAGCTGCCTGTAGGACCGCGTTCCACCTTTACTAGCACGCTCGGGATGTGAGGAAAACTACTGCAACCCACCACCTAATGTCCTTTTCAGGGCGCACAAAAGAGTAACCTACTCATAATGGGCATTCGCAAACAACAACAAAAGAATTGAACAAATGTCCTCGTTGTCAAAGTCCTCTTTTCCTTCTTCTGCGTTCGTTCTCAATCTCCCACAACCAAGCCACGAACAGGGCTTTGCAAATAGAATGATGTAGTTCAGAGGAGGGTATTCATTGCGTCGCTAGTTTACAGCTTGGCTGCGATATTTGCCCTTTTTTGGTCCGACACGCCCGTATTCGACAGAGTGGTCAAAGCCAACATGAAAACTGTTTGGCCATCGGTTTATCTTCATCAGCACGCTCGGGATGTGAGGAAAGCTATGACAACCCGTCACTTAGCGTTATTTTCAGAGTACAATCACTCAAACAGACAACTATTTTGTGGGCCCTGAAAAGAACGCTTAGTGGCGGTTTTCGTAGCTTTCCTCACATCCCGAGCGTGCTGATGAAAGTGTACCGAGGTCCTCCAGACGGTTGTGCTATGATTGACTTCATGTGCATGTTACTCACTACTACGGGGATTACGCAGATCTCTTACCTCGTTAACCAGACTGCGATGAAAACAGCCCGTGGCGGGGGTGACTTAGTGGGGGCATAAACGTCCCCATCGTCGGCTGGTCACTTTGTAACAAAACTACAGGACTGGAATGTAACACTGGATATCTTGTCTAAAAACTGTAGAGTCTTCTGCGGTTGCTGTGGTCGAGAGGTCAGGTACTCGCCTCCCAAAGTGATGAACAGAAAAGGTGGACTATCGAATCCCTCGAATCCCACAAGTTCGAAAGTGACCCCTGGTTTCACGGGAGGTGGTAGTGCCTGCATCCTGAGTTACCTCCAGTCGTTTTGACTAATGTCTTGCCACTGGTTCAAGGTAGCTCGGGACTAAAGAATGAGGTTCCTGACCAGCGCAGTTCCTTCCTCCCTATAATCCAAATACAGCGCAAGTTACGTCATCAAGACAAAACCGTCTGTTGATGTGACCATCATCGCTTGCGGTGGGAAACTAATATAATATTAGAATGATAGAAAATGAAAGGGACCGAGGGATTATAATAGATCATACAGGTAAGGCGAGAGAGCAAGTCCAGGTAGCAGTAACAAAGGCAAATGCAATGTTAGGTATGACAAAAAGAAATATTAAACAAAGGAGCAAGGAAGTGATTGTAAAACTGTTTAAGGCCTTAGTTAGGCCTAGATTGGAGTACTGTGTACAGGTGTGGAGTCCTTACTGTAGAGGGGATATAAACATGCTGGAAAGGATACAAAAAAGAGCGACAAAGTTGATAGTGGGATTCCAGAATTACAGTTATGAGGAAAGACTCAGAAAAACTGGCCTACAGTGTCTAGAAAAGAGAAGAATTCGAGGTGACTTAATACAGGATTATAAGATGATCAGAGGAATGGATAAATTAGACTATAACACGTTTTTCAAAATACAACCACCCACAAGTGCAAGAGTGCACTGATAGAAATTAACTAAAGAGAAGTCTAGATTAGATATTAGGAAGTATTTTTTTTAGTCAGTGAGTGGTGAATGCTTGGAGCGCATTGCCACGGGAGGTAGTGGAGGCAGGGACAATTAATGCATTTAAGAATAAATTGGATGCTTATAGCTTTTAGAGCAAGGTAATTGAAACTGGTTGTATACAGACTCTGTAGAGTCTTCTAAACCAGTATAAAGATGTTAAGTTAAGTTGAGTTAAGTTAAGTTGAGTTAAGTTAAGTTGAGTTAAGTTAAGTTGAGTTAAGTTAATAAAACAAATAAATACAAAGAAGACTCAATATCTACTGAGCTCTTTCTGTCCTCAATATCTACTCGCTCCACCCGGAGCACCAGGACAGCTCACAATCAAACAGGGCAAACCTGCTCGTGGCTGGTGGCTGGAGAAGGGTGTTTTAAAAATAACGAGCGAGGCCTAAAACGTAAACATACTTTAGGTGCTCTTAAGTGGGGAATTACACGTGGAGAGATATATTATTTGTTTTCAAAGTAGACGACGCACAAGTGCACCAGGCAGTGGCGTATCCTGTGTTTTTATCCCAATGGGGCTAAACAAGAAAAACACGCCCATTCATTGTTACGTCGAATTCATGATTAATTCATTCAGTACGTCGAGCCGACAATTGGCTCTGACATTTTCACAAAGCGCAGCTGAGCATTTGTATCGGCTTTTTATTCCTCTTCGTTCATCCTCAGATCAAGGTCCTGGTTTCTCTTACATCCTCAGATCAAGGTCCCGTTTCTCTTACATCCTCAGATCAAGTTCCTGGTTTCTCTTACATCCTCAGATCAAGGTCCAAGTTTCTCTTACATCATCAGATCAAGGTCCTGGTTTCTCTTACATCCTCAGATCAAGGTCCTGGTTTCTCTTACATCATCATATCAATGTCCTGGTTTCTCTTACATCCTCAGATTAAGTTCCTTGTTTCTCTTACATCCTCAGATCAAGGTCCTGGTTTCTCTTACATCCTCAGATCAAGGTACAAGTTTCTCTTACATCCTCAGATCAAGGTCCTGGTTTCTCTTACATCCTCAGATCAAGGTCCTGGTTTCTCTTACATCCTCAGATCAAGGTCCTGGTTTCTCTTACAAAGGACACCGTTGTTTGTAAGGCTGTTTTATCTCCATTCAGCTTCTGTCTCATATCTGTCTCCCGAGACCAGTATTGTTCTCTCTTTTCCTGCGTGAGCGTGCAGCTTTGTAGGATGTTGTTCCACGGCCATGGTATGCTCCCCACATGGACACCTGTCATCTGTCCCAATCCTCATTTTGTTGTAAAGATGACCCTTGAGTCTGTTATGCCCAGTTCTCAGTCTGAAGATGATGACTTGCTCTTCTCTAGTTAAGTTATAGTAGCTGTCCTCTTTTCGGAAGTCGGGGTGTTGATCAGTCCATTTTCCCCTGAAGTTGGCTTTAAATATGGTCGTGGCCTCATTATATGTGATGATCAGGTCTGTTTGTGGGGATGCTCCTCCACACTTTGCTAGTTTGTCTGCAGCTTCATTGCCTTCAATATTGCAGTGGGATGGGATCCACTGTATGGCCAGTGTCCAAAATACACCCCCTTTTTTTTCTATCCATTATTATATAAATCTTGAATTGTACCTCCCACCAAAAGTCTGGATATTTTGATCTGAATTTCACACCAATTAGTCAGGAGCAGCGAGGACTTCCCTACACCAGCGTTATTCTATACGTTTTTCATTAATTGACATCTGTTTTCCCTTTTCCTCGCTGCTTTATATCTGTGATACTAAACGTTATTTATCTATTTGAATTATATTCGTTCCTTTGCTACCGGGGTTTGAAAGGGGAACAATAAAGAGTTAAACTGTAACCTGCCATGCATGTTGTAATAAGGCTTTTACACAACTGCTAGCAGGAGAGGTTTGAACTTGGGGTTGCCTACTCCATTCTGATGCGACTGTAAGCTAAGAGAGAAAGAGTCGAAGACCTTTACACCCCAGGGTAGACGGGCAGTGCAAAATGAAAGTGTATATTTGTATTCCTTAATAGCTGTTTTACATACTGGTCAGACTATGTTAGTCAGAGGAAGGTGAAACGTACTGGTCAGACTATGTTAGTCAGAGGAAGGTGAAACGTACTGGTCAGACTATGTTAGTCAGAGGAAGGTGAAACGTACTGGTCAGACTATGTTAGTCAGAGGAAGGTGAAACGTACTGGTCAGACTATGTTAGTCAGGGTCAGATGAAACGTACTGGTCAGACTATGTTAGTCAGAGGAAGGTGAAACGTACTGGTCAGACTATGTTAGTCAGAGGAAGGTGAAACGTACTGGTCAGACTATGTTAGTCAGAGGAAGGTGAAACGTACTGGTCAGACTATGTTAGTCAGAGGAAGGTGAAACGTACTGGTCAGACTATGTTAGTCAGGGTCAGATGAAACGTACTGGTCAGACTATGTTAGTCAGAGGAAGGTGAAACGTACTGGTCAGACTATGTTAGTCAGAGGAAGGTGAAACGTACTGGTCAGACTATGTAAGTCAGAGGAAGGTGAAACGTACTGGTCAGACTATGTGAGTCAGGGTCAGATGAAACGTACTGGACGTACTGGTCAGACTATGTTAGTCAGGGTCAGATGAAACGTACTGGTCAGACTATGTTAGCCAGGGTCAGATGAAACGTACTGGTCAGACTATGTTAGTCAGGGTCAGATGAAACGTACTGGTCAGACTATGTTAGTCAGGGTCAGATGAAACGTACTGGTCAGACTATGTTAGTCAGGGTCAGATGAAACGTACTGGACGTACTGGTCAGACTATGTTAGACAGGGTCAGATGAAACGTACTGGTCAGACTATGTTAGTCAGAGGAAGGTGAAACGTACTGGTCAGACTATGTTAGTCAGAGGAAGGTGAAACGTACTGGTCAGACTATGTTAGTCAGAGGAAGGTGAAACGTACTGGTCAGACTATGTAAGTCAGAGGAAGGTGAAACGTACTGGTCAGACTATGTGAGTCAGGGTCAGATGAAACGTACTGGACGTACTGGTCAGACTATGTTAGTCAGGGTCAGATGAAACGTACTGGTCAGACTATGTTAGCCAGGGTCAGATGAAACGTACTGGTCAGACTATGTTAGCCAGGGTCAGATGAAACGTACTGGTCAGACTATGTTAGTCAGGGTCAGATGAAACGTACTGGTCAGACTATGTTAGTCAGGGTCAGATGAAACGTACTGGACGTACTGGTCAGACTATGTTAGTCAGGGTCAGATGAAACGTACTGGACGAACTGGTCAGACTATGTTAGCCAGGGTCAGATGAAACGTACTGGTCAGACTATGTTAGTCAGGGTCAGATGAAACGTACTGGACGTACTGGTCAGACTATGTTAGTCAGGGTCAGATGAAACGTACTGGACGTACTGGTCAGACTATGTTAGCCAGGGTCAGATGAAACGTACTGGACGTACTGGTCAGACTATGTTAGTCAGGGTCAGACGAAACGTACTGGACGTACTGGTCAGACTATGTTAGCCAGGGTCAGATGAAACGTACTGGTCAGACTATGTTAGTCAGGGTCAGATGAAACGTACTGGTCAGACTATGTTAGTCAGGGTCAGATGAACGTACTGGACGAACTGGTCAGACTATGTTAGTCAGGGTCAGATGAAACGTACTAGTCAGACTATGTTAGTCAGGGTCAGATGAAACGTACTGGTCAGACTATGTTAGCCAGGGTCAGATGAAACGTACTGGTCAGACTATGTTAGCCAGGGTCAGATGAAACGTACTGGTCAGACTATGTTAGCCAGGGTCAGATGAAACGCACTGGTCAGACTGTTAGCCAGGGTCAGATGAAACGTACTGGTCAGACTATGTTAGCCAGGGTCAGATGAAACGCACTGGTCAGACTGTTAGCCAGGGTAAGATGAAACGTACTGGTCAGACTATGTTAGCCAGGGTCAGATGAAACGTACTGGTCAGACTATGTTAGCTAGGGTCAGATGAAACGTACTGGTCAGACTGTTAGCCAGGGTCAGATGAAATATACGGAGACGGCGTGGGCTTGTGGTTAAGTGGCACGGCTCATAATCCGAAGGTGCTTGGTTCGATCCCCATCACAGCACCGGCCGTTACCCGGGGAAGCATCCCTTAGAAAATGCAGGAGGAAACAGACCCATAATAAAATGCATGCTGATGTCAGATGCACTGGGACGACAGGCGCAAAATAAAAACCACATCAGACATGTTAGTTAGGGTCAGGCACAACATAGTGATCAGACTCCCACCTCACCTCTAAGCAGTTGTCCTTGGAAAAAGACTTTCACGGCAGCCTGACCAACGAAGTGGGGATCGGTACTGTGATCCCCATAGCCATGAGGTTACTGAGGAACCTCACATTACACTACAGCCAGGAAAACCCCGGCCCCATCTTCTCAAGTACGCCTCGGGATGTGACAAGAGCTACTGTAAGAAAACGTCAAGATTACTTAACTCAAGGAAGAGTAGCATTAGCAGCAACATCAGCAGCAACAACAGCAACATCCGCAACAACATTATCAACATCCACAACATCATCTGCAACAACAGCAACATCATCTGCAACAACAGCAACATCCGCAACAGCATCTGCAACAGCAGCAACATCCGCAACAACAGCAACAACAACATCATCCGCAACAACAGCAAAATCTGCAACAACATCCGCAACAGGATCTGCAACATCCGCAACAGCAGCAACAGCATCTGCAACAACAGCAACATCCGCAACAGCAGTAAAATCTGCAACAACATCCGCAACAACAGCAACATCCGCCGCCGCCGCCGCCGCAGCAGCAGCAGCAGCAGCAGCAGCAGCAGCAGCAGCAGCAGCAACAACAACAACAACAACAACAACAACAACAACAACAGCAACAACAACAGCAACATCCGCAACAACAGCAATATCTGCAACAACAACAACATCCACAACAACAACAACATCCACAACAACAACAGCAACAACAAGAACAGCAGCAACAATAGCAATATCTGCAACAACAACAACAACAACAACCTCTCCTCTCCTACAAGTCACAAATACAAACAGTAGAACTTAAACTTTAAAAAAATGAAATCTATTTAACAAAACAATGCCATACGAAGTCTGTCCCACAATGCCATACGATGTCTGTCCCACAATGCCATACGATGTCTGTCCCACAATGCCATACGAAGTCTGTCCCACAATGCCATACGAAGTCTGTCCCACAATGCCATACGATGTCTGTCCCACAATGCCATACGAAGTATGTCCCACAATCACAGCGAGCGGTGATTCGGTGTAACAGCTGAAGGATGTTGACCAGTTGACATTCATCGCAGAATGCAGGCAGTTTATGTTGACAAAAGTGTGTCGAAGACAACAGTGAAGAACTGGACAACGATGTTTAAAGAAGAACGTGAGTTAACGGAACAATATACGCCTGACCTGGTCTCGGAAGATCTTTCGTTAACTCCCGCCCTTCTTTAAACATCGTTGTCCAGTTCTTCACTGTTGTCTTCGTCACACTTTTGTCAACATACACTACCTGCATTCTGCGATGAATGTCAACTGGTCGACATCCTTCAGGTGTTAGAAACCTACCCTGCGCTCCCTGATCAAATCTGGACGGACTCCGTATCACCCCGCCATATTTTCAACGGTCTGCTGAGGAAACTATGAGTCGGACGATAATGTCATTTTCCAAACTTGACGGTTGGTATGTGCTGTTTACATCAGAAGTGACGTCATCATGCGCAACGTACATACGTTCACTTGGTGCAGTTAGGTCCGGTTTAATTTGAACACGCCTCATATGTTCAGGCAATTCACAAGCCGTCGTATTAGTAACGCGTAGTGAATCATTTAATCTCCCCAGCAATGCTGAATTAATGGCAGAAGTGAATGAAATAAAGTGCATGAACTATTTTAAAAATAAGCAGAGATTTTCTCGCGTTAACTAAAGAAATCACAATATACACAAATGAAATGTTTTTATTTTCGTGGACCACTTGAAACACTCAATAAGGTTTGTAAAAACGACAAAAAAATTCTTTCACAAGCGCAAGATCAACAGAAACGGCCAGACGTCAGCGCAAAATATAGGCCAAGTCTATACGGGCAGCCTAAAGACGAGGGTTCTTTACAGCAAACGTTGTAGAGAGACACGGGGGGAGGGGGGGGGCGCTGTTTTGACGTCATTAATAAGGGGGTGGGGGGGGGGGAGGCCAAATTCTATTTCAACATCGACAATGGTCCCCGGCGTGTTGAGAGAAATAGGTAATTATAAGTGAAATATGCGGTGTGATAAATTTTCGGGAGAAAGGTAATAACGTACGAGTAGAGGCGTAACGACATTGCCAGAGGGGCCGGGACATAAATGAAGTTGGATGCTTCTTACGTTGAAAACAAAGATAAAGGTAAATGTTGTTGCAAATAAGTGTTGATGTTGGGGATGAAGTGTGAGGCCATATGTTAATAGGTCTTGGCTTTTCTTGTGTCTTCTTCTAATTGTTTATCCTGTTTGCTTATCATGTAATGCCTTTCAATCAATCAAAACCCGTTGCTGTGAGTATAAAAATCATAAAATTGGAGTGATCAGGTATCGTGCTAAGAAGAAAGCATACGAAAAACCTATGTTACGACATAAAGGTCTTAACCAGGAACAAAGAACAACAACAATATATGGACTAGCGATTCATAGTAGAGCGTGAGGTACTTCAAACAAAGAAATCAACACATTATTTAGTAAAACAAGGTGGCAGCTCAAATACTGTTGTTGTTCGTTGTCCCTGGTATAGACTAGTCGGTCGGAATGTAGGTCTCGTTTCCTTTTTGATCTTCGTGTGGTATTTTTTACCCTTTCCTTATTTCTTCCCTTCCCTTCACCTCCTCCCTGCCTTTCCTTCTTTCCCTCCCTCCCTCCCTCTTATTCATTCTTTCGTTCTCAATCTCCTGCTACCAAGCCCTAATAAAGGCTTTATCCGACAATACCTATTTATGCTTTTTTATACCTAAGACTGTGTGGTCCACGATGTCTTTGTGTATGAGAGATAAGAACAGCACCACTGTCCGACAGAGAGCATGCCATAAGAGACGAATAACTGTGTGACATGGCATAGCACCGCCCATGGCTAGGTGGTTTATTAAGAACAGCATGGATGGCGCCTAACAGGCTGCAGATCTACTTTGCTCTAGTGTTTGAGTCTATTAAGATGGATTCGCACATCGGTTAATCACCCTCTGCGGCACTTGTCTCAACGCAGTGAAGTAATAAACTGCTCGAGCCTAGCCCGCTAAGCAGGAAATCCTCCAGATCACGACACTACTATGGGATAAAACTTTGACTTAGTATACTGAAGTCTCTAACAACTTCATTCCCCGACAGAAGTCTAACTTAACTTAACTTCTTTATACTGGTCTAGAAGACTCTGCATACAACCAGTTTCTTCGACTTCACTTGATCTAAAAATAACTATACGTATCCAATCTATGCTTGAATGCATTAATTGACCTTACCTCCACTATTTCCTGTCGCAATGCATTCCAAGCATTCACCACTCTCTTAAACAAATATTTACTGATATCTAATTTGAATATTTCTTTAATTAATTTGTAGCTATGCCCTCTTGTTCTTGTAGGTAGCTGCATTTTGAAAACAACTTGTTATAGTCTAATTTATCCTTTTCTTTGATTATCTTAAAAGGCTGTATTAAATCCACTCGAATTCTTCTCTTTTCCAGAGACTGTAGGCCGGTTTTTCAATCTTTCCTCATAACTAGTTCTGGAGTCCCACTATAAGTTTTGTCGCCTTCTTTGTATCCTTTCCAGCATGTTTATATCCCCTCTATGATAAGGACTCCACACCTGTACACATAACTCCAATCTAGGTCTAACTAAAGCTTTATACAGTTTGACGATCACTTCCTTGCTCCTATGTTTAATATTTAATTTGCCTTTTTCACTGCTACCTGTACTTGCTCACTCACCTTACCTGTATGATCTATTATAACCCCTAGGTCCCTTTCCTTTTCTATCCATTTAATATTGGTCTTTCCTTCACATCTTTAAACTACAAGGCGTGTTCAAATGAAACCGGACCAAGCTGCAACAAGTGAACATACATACGATGAGCATGATGATGTCATTTCTGATGTAAACAGCACATACCAACCGTCAAGTTTGCAAAATTTCATTAGCCTCTGACTCATAGTTTCCTCAGCAGACAGTTGAAAACATGACGGGTGTGATACGGGATCCGTCCAGATTTGATCCAACCATGTTTAAAGATGTCTCATCCTTCGAGACCAGGTCAGGTGCATATTGTTGCGTTAACTCACGTCCTCCTTTAAACATCATTGACCAGTTCTTCCCTGCTGTCTTCGACACACTTTTGTCACCATACACTGCCTGCATTCTGCGATGAATGTCAACTGGTCGACATCCTTCAGCTGTTAAAAACTAAATCACCGCTTGCTGATCAACTCTGGACGGATTCCGTATCACACCCGCCATGTTTTCATTGGTCTGCTGAGGAAGCTATGAGTCGGAGGATAATGAAATTTGGCAAACTTGACGGTTGGTAAGTGCTGTTTACACCAGAAGTGACATCGAAATACGCATCGTACAAATGTTCACTTGTTGCAGTTAAGTCCCGTTTCATTTGAACACGCCTCGCACCTTGAACAAACCAAGACTTTACTGTAAAATGCGTATGTTCCGGGCCTAATGAAGCAAATATCACAGTGGAAATGTCTTTAGGTCCGAAGAAAGAAAAACAACGACACATATAGAGAGCGAATGGAAAGGAACAAAACAGGCAGGTAAGAACAGGTAACTCACCTTCATATGAAACATCATGAGCTCATTGGCCAAGCTGTTTCTGTATTGTATGTCTATGACTTTCTTGTACATCAGAGACTGTGGTACGATCACGAACATCGGAGAATCATTCCATGAACACAAGGGACAACCAAGGACAAAATAGAATTAGCTTATGAAGATGGAGGATTGAAACAAACAAATGCAGAAAATAATCCGTTGATGAGGGAGTTTGAGACACGCGGGCACAACTAGTGACGCGTATGTCACAGCTATGTGACCGTGTTGTCCCTTGAGTCACCAGCGACGGCTGGCATTCCTCTATTTCTTCTTCCTTTTCTTCTTCTTTTTTTCTTCTTCGTCTTTTTCTTCTTTTTCTTTACCCTCTTCTTCTTCATATTTCTCTTACTATTTTTCTTCTTCTTCTTCTCTTCCTCTTTTTCTTCTTCTTCTTACTTTTATTCTTCTTTCACTTCTTCTTCTGCCTCCTCCTCTTATTTTTCTCCTTTTTTCCCCGCCACTTTTTTATCTCTTCTTCTTCTTTGACTTCTTCTTGTCGGCATTTGTTCCGAAAAGGACGTTGTGTTGCACATTGCCCCACGGCTTCGATATCTGCGGATTTCGGCCCGGCACATCTGGTTGTTTTGGGTTCTTGATTTGCCATCCCACTGCCATTCGTATACTCTTAGCCAGACTACACTAGTGCAGCCTGTTTTCAGGGTCGTCGGTTAGAGGTGGAATATCGGTCTTGGTCAACTCTTGTTCGCTGAGCATGATGCAAGCAGCCACCTAGGAGTCTATGGCTGCTGTCAGCTCATTCAGTGTGCCGCATCTTCAGTTCCAGTTTGAAGATCTTCTTCTTCTTCTTCGTTCGTTCTCAATCTCCCACTACCAAACCCTGAAAGGGCTTAAGTAGCAGAATGTAGTCCAGAGAACGGAATGAGTTGTGTCGTAGTTTACAGTTTGGCTGCGATATTTGCACCTTTTGGTCCAACACATCAAACTTCAGCAAGCACTTTTTTAGTACCGGGTTAGCATTCCCTCTTCGATCCCTTCTCCTTAGCCAGTCTGCCCTGCTGCAGCCTGTTATCTAGGATCACCGCGTGGAGGTGAAGAAGGGTCTTGGCAGCTATGGTTCGCTGGCCCTGACGCTAGCAGTCAGCTATGGGTCGCTGACCACTGCAGTTCATGCGCTGTTCAGCATCTTGATCCCCAGTTTGAAGATCAAACTCTGGTCTTTTCGTTTCAATTTCATGGCTTTGTCCCGGGATCTGGTTTTGCTTGGTATCTAAAATATATACATAGGTTGACGAAATGTGTTTTTCTACTCCAAAACCTTCTAACATGTCCACCAAATCGTATCTATTCACTAGATAGAATGTCTTCAATTGGGAAAACCGCAGGGAGCTGTAAATTACCTACTGCATAAAGCTAAAGCTAAGGGGGGTAGCGAGGTCGGGGCTGGACGTCCCCCTCGTTAAAGGAAAGTGAAGCGTCTTTTATAGTCTCTGCTTTTCAGGTGTAGAGATCGCCGCTGGATTCACTGTTCGGCTTGCCAGGCAGGAGTTTTTATGCCAATGGCATCTCCTACATTATTGTGTTCCCAGCAGCACCCTCATGAGGGGGCCTCCTGTTTCTTACAGAGCCTGCTGTGGGGCGCGACCGTGTACCCGGCGGTATAACTGGGCGGGCAGATTGGGCTCATTAGCCTTGGTTGGTAGCCAATCTAAGACAAGGCAAACTCTGACTCTAAACCTGGGTAGACGAAGCTCGTTAGCCTTTTCAGGCAGTTCGCCTAGGAGAGGAACTTGATTTTAAACCCACAAGTGCCAGGGAGTGCTGGCTAGTCTTGGGATGATGAGAGTTTCATCGGATGTCTCGAGTAACTAGCATCTGCTGGTGGAAACTGCCTTGTGGAAAACTCGGGAGAGGGTAGGGCTACAGAAATAAACTCAGACACAAAATTCGGAGAGGTAGCACTAAGGCGGATGGATTCAAAATTGCGAACTCATTCCAGCAGCTCCTGCAGCTGAGCGGGGGCCAAATTGTCATGCTTTGCATTCATTTGGATTACACCAGCGAGGCCGAGAGGGGGGTCCTGCAGTTTGGGCAGCCCTGGGTCTCCATATTCAGCGCCCAGGCTTGCGCCCTGAGAGGCTACTCATAGGGCACCATGCGCATGGTCTGCAAGGACTGAGACACTTATGAATGAATGAATAGCCGAAGCATTCAGCTACCTGGCAACAGACATTAACATGCCTGTTTGAATACCAGGATTCAAAGTATTCCAAGGTGTAGAGGGTTGCTTATCATTTATTTTCTCGTAGAACAGATATAATAAATTGAAAGACAAAGATTTGGCTTCCTCTGATGGATAAACTTAAACTTAATGTCTTTATACTGGCTTAGAAGACTCTGAAGCGTCTGTATACAACCAGGTTCATTTACATTTCCTTGCTCTAAAAGCTATGTGCATCCAATCTATTTTTAAATACATTAATTATCCCTGCCTCCACTACTTCCTGTGGCAATGCATTTAAAGCATTCACCACTCTCTGACTAAACAAATATTTACTAATATCTCATCTGGACCTGTCTAAAATTAATTTGTAGCTGTGCCCTCTTGTTCTTGTAGGTGGTTGTATTTTGAAAAAAACTTGTTATAGTCTAATTTATACTCTCCTTTGATTATCTTATAAACCTGTATTAAGTCACCACAAATTCTTCTCTTTTCTAGACACTTTAGGCCGGTTTTTGTGAGTCTTTCCTCATAACTGTAATTCTGGAATCCCACCATTAGCTTTGCCGCTATCTTTTGTAATTTTTAAAGCATGTTTATATCCCCTCTACGATAAGGACTCCACACCTGTACACAGTACTCCAATCTAGGTCTAACTAATGCTTTATACAGTTTGACTATCACTTCCTTGCTCCTATGTTTAATATATCTTTTAATCATACATAACATTGCATTTGATTTTTTCACTTACGTGGCTAATGCTTTTTTCACTTACGTGGCTAATGCTTTTTTCACTTACGTGGCTAATGCTTTTTTCACTTACGTGGCTAATGCTTTTTTCACTTACGTGGCTAATGCTTTTTTCACTTACGTGGCTAATGCTTTTTTCACTTACGTGGCTAATGCTTTTTTCACTTACGTGGCTAATGCTTTTTTCACTTACGTGGCTAATGCTTTTTTCACTTACGTGGCTAATGCTTTTTTCACTCACGTGGCTAATACTTTTTTCACTTACGTGGCTAATACTTTTTTCACTTACGTGGCTAATGCTTTTTTCACTTACGTGGCTAATGCTTTTTTCACTTACGTGGCTAATGCTTTTTTCACTTACGTGGCTAATGCTTTTTTCACTTACGTGGCTAATACTTTTTTCACTTACGTGGCTAATACTTTTTTCACCTACGTGGCTAATGCTTTTTTCACTTACGTGGCTAATGCTTTTTTCACTTACGTGGCTAATGCTTTTTTCACTTACGTGGCTAATGCTTTTTTCACTTACGTGGCTAATGCTTTTTTCACTTACGTGGCTAATGCTTTTTTCACTTACGTGGCTAATACTTTTTTCACTTACGTGGCTAATACTTTTTTCACTTACGTGGCTAATGCTTTTTTCACTTACGTGGCTAATGCTTTTTTCACTTACGTGGCTAATGCTTTTTTCACTTACGTGGCTAATGCTTTTTTCCCTTACGTGGCTAATGCTTTTTTCACTTACGTGGCTAATGCTTTTTTCACTTACGTGGCTAATGCTTTTTTCACTTACGTGGCTAATGCTGATACAGCAATAGACAGCAAAAGCGGATGCAATATCCTCATCAAAGGTTGTGAAGTATTGGAACGTCTTCTTGTTACACAGCTGGGCAACTCCCAGGACCACACCTGGCAAAAGCAACATCATAATGCATTATCAGCTACAACAAGGCATTGAAACCAATTACTCACACACATGTACTTGTTCACATACATAGCCACACACATATACATGTACATACATGCACACATACACAGCCACACACAAATACATGTACATACATGCACACATACACAGCCACACACATATATAAATATATAAAGAAATTACAGATAAAGAGCAGACATATAAAGGACATACATATAAAGAACAGACATATCTTCTTCTTCGTACGCTGTCAGACGTCAACTTGAATTTGTTCGAAGAAAGCAGCTGTCATCCTGAGGCTGTCGACACTGCCATAGAGCTTGTCTAGTGTTCTCACTGGTGATGGCCACATCTGCCCTCTCTGATCCTCGTATGTCTGGCAATTTTGCAGCAGATGTTCAGTGGTCATTTTCCCTGTACCACACGAGCATTCGTCAGTGCCACCTATCTTCAATTTGTTGAATAGGTGGTATATCAGTCTGTTGTGGCCTGTGCGGAGTCTTCTTCTTCTTCTTCTTCTGCGTACACAGTCAGACAGCAACCATTATTTTTTCGAAAAAAGCGGCGGTCGTCCTGAGACTCTCGCCACTACCATAGAGCTTGTCTTGCAGTTCCACTGGCAATGGCCACATCTGCTCTCTCTGATCCCCGTATGTCGGGCAGTTCTGCAGCAGATGTTCAGTTGTCATTTTACCAGTACCGCACGGGCATTCGTCGGTACACCCTATCTTCAATTTGTTGAATAGGTGGTACCTCAGTCTATTGTGGCCAGTGCGAAGTCTGAAGACAACGACCTGCTCTCTTCGGTTCAACTGGTAATAGGCATCGTTTTTGGTGTAACCAGTATGTTCGGTTTCCCATTTGGTAATGTACCTGGCTTTGATAAGCCGTTTTGACTCTTCGTACGTCATACTGGTATCTGTTTGTGGTAGCCTTGCACCTTCTTTTGCCAGTCTGTCTGCCTCCTCGTTGCCTTGGATGTTGCAGTGTGACGGAACCCACTGTACCACTACCCTTTTTGGTGCGGATAGCTGGCACAGTTTGCAGAGTGCTGCTCTTAAGTCATTAAGCTCAGTGTTTTTCTGGCTTTTTAGCGCTGTGACTACGGCGAGAGCATCTGTCAACAAGACTATGTGGCTCTCATTTTCACTGTGTGTTGTCATTTCTTCCACTGCCGCCCTCAGTGCCTCTGCCTCCGCTCTGAAATTGCTTGTGTACTTACCAGTAGCGAATGACAGTGTTATTTTTCTGCCATTTGGTAGGTTCAGGAATGCTCCTGCCCCTCCGTTCTGTGTAGTGTTTGTTACAGAACCGTCGGTGTATGCATGGGTCCAGTCCATGCTTGGGTAGCTTTTCGTTATGAAGCTTAGGGTAGTGTCTCTCCTTTCTTTTTCGGTCTGGCAGTTTTTGTTTGCAATACCTGGTATATTTTCTACCACCTCTGGAAATATGTCCTGCCTCCAAGTAGGTTTTCGTACAGTAGTGATGGGTTTTGGTGTTGTTAGTGCGTTTATGGGGTCTTCGTGCATCTTTGCTTTGGCTATTTCTGCAAAGTTTCTCCGCTTTAGTTTCCCAGTTCCCAAATTGTTTAGCCTCTGGTACATTGGATGGTCCGTCAGTCTTCGGAGTTTCTCTGACTGCAGCTGGGCTCTGCAGTCTCTTCTGTCGGTCATGGATTGCAGTTTTGTAATCTTTTCAAGTTCTACAATTGGCGTTGACTTCATGCCACCTGTTATGATTCTCATAGCTTGGTTTTGAAGTTTGTTAACTTTATCGAAGTTCGCCTTCGCTGCTGTTGTCCATGCCGCGATGCCATACTCGAGAACTGGTCTCACTCTTCCAGTGTACAGTTTCTTTAGTATGCCTTCGTCTGCTCCCCAGCTTGTGCCAGCAAGTTTCCTCATGATCGCCATTCTTTCTCTGGCTTTCATTCGGTTTCTCTCAATCTGACTTTTCCATGTCATGCGCCGATCAAATGTGACTCCCAGATAGGTTGGGTTGTCGTTTGGCTGCAGGATTTTGCCATTTAGGCTTAATTTGGTACTTTGGGGTTTTAATGAGAGCGAGAATATTGTGCACGTGGTTTTCTCCTCGTTTATTTTGACCAGCCATGAGTTCGCCCACTCTTCCAGCGATGTTAGGGCCGTTTGCATCCGATTTCTTGCTATGGTGAGATTCTTTTCAGAAGTCCACATAGCCAGATCGTCTGCAAACATTGAGCTATGGACTCTTCTTGGTATATTCTCTGTAATATCGTTTATATATACCAGGAAGAGTGTGGGGGACAGTACTCCCCCTTGGGGTACTCCCTGCTCGAGTGTCACCTTTTTGCTCATCTGCCCTTGTGCTTGGACTCTGGCCGTTCTTTGTTTGAGGTAGTGGTTGATCCACTTGTACATCTTCCCACAAACATCACTTCTTCTTAACTTGACTCTAAGTCCGTCCTTCCAGACTTTGTCAAATGCCTTTTCCAGATCCACCCAAACAGCTACTGTGTGTTTCTGTGCCTGGTAGGCATCTTCTATCTCCTGGGCTATGAGGATGACCTGGTCCTCAGTGGATCTGTGCTGTCTGAAGCCGGCTTGCTGTGGAATTAGTATTCGTTTTTCTTCCAGATGCCACATCAGTCTGGTGTTTATCATCCGTTCCATCAGCTTGCCGACACAGCTCAGTAGGCTTATGGGCCTGTATCCATTCGGATCTGTTTTGTCCTTTCCTGTTTTTGGTACTGGTACCAGTATTGCATCCTTCCATGCCTGGGGTACAATACCCCTTTTCCAGCTTTGGTTCAGGACTGATAGTAGTTTTTTCTTCGCTGTTTGGCCCAGCCCCATCAGCATTTCGTTTGTTATCCCGTCTTTTCCGGGAGATTTCCTTTTCTTTAGTGTTCTCATAGCCTCTTCCATTTCGCGCATGGTTAGTTTGGCCATCATGTGCTCTTCAGGAGCCGTATTCATGTTTTCGTGTCCCTTTAGCTCTTCGCTAATGTCTGTATGCTTATCTGCAGGGACCTCGATGTGGTTTGCTCTGGCATAGTGATCGACAAAGGCGTTTGCGGCTTTCTTACCTGTGATCAAGTTCTCGCCCTGCTTGATAGTAATTTGTTTATTTGACGGGGTTTCGTCGTTCATGGCTCTGACTAGCTTCCATAGCTTGTTCCCTTCTTTGTCCAGGTTTAAACTTTCTGTTTTATTTTTCCAACTTTCTCTTGCTGTTTGCTTGAGAGTGTGTTTGTACTTCGCCGTGGCGGCTTTGAGGGCGATGTTTGCCTCCATGGATTTTTCACGTTCTGCCACGTTCCTAGCATTTGTTACTGTATCTTCCACTTTCTGCAACTCATCATTCCAGTAGGGCTTATAGTTTTTCCTAGCTCCTCTTGGGATGGTTTCAGTGGCGGCTTGCATTATTGCCTTGCTTAGGCTCTCTACCATGGGCTTCATTTTGGTGTTTCGTGTGTTGATGGTTTCACACAGCCCATCTGTCAGGATTGCAAATCTGTCCCAGTCGGCTCGTTTGTAATTCCAACGTGGGAGCGGTTTTGTTTCCTGTGGGCCTACTTCCATGTCAATGGTTAGCCTGATCGGCCTGTGGTCGCTACCTGTCAGTTGGTTTAGCACCTGGCGGCCTATTTTATAGTGTATGTCCTGTGTGGAGAAGGCCAAATCTGGAGTCGAGGTGGTATGCCATGTTCTTGAATAGAAGCTAGGGCTATCCTCCGGCCTATTGATTAGGGAGAGATTTGCATCTATCTCCCAATCTTCCACTTCGTCACCTCTGCTGTCTGTGTCAGAGTATCCCCATCTCTCCGAGTGGCTGTTGAAATCTCCAACTACTATGCAGTTGGAGTCTCTGACCTCCATGCTCGAGAGCGATAGGTCTCTGTTTGGTGGTCCGTACAGATTGAAAATGCGGAGCTTCGTCTCTTGAGCCATTATGTCAACTCCTACAATTTCTGCTTGTCCGGTGTGATTGACAGGTACCGCGCTACTCGGTATGCTGTTTCTGGTCAGTATCAGGACCCCTCCTTTGTGGCCTTCTCTATCTAGACGGAAAGTCTGGTATCCTCTGATTGAGAATTTATGGTTATTGTTGAGGTGCGTTTCCTGGATACATGCCACGTCAATCTTACCTTCATGCAGGTGATGTGTTAGGGAAAGTTTTTTGTTAATGACTCCCTCCGCATTCCACTGTAATATTTTGAGGGTCTTGATGTTTTGGCCAATAGTCGTTTCCCCATAGCCATGTGCCTTGACTCCACGACACATGGGTGGGTGACCACCAGTAGTCAAGGGTGGGCCCCTTCGAGGCGTGGGGCCCGGCGCTATCGCTGCCTGGCGGGTCTCCTCAGGATGAGCGCCATACGTTTTTCGAATAGGTTGTGCCATCATACTGTGATTTACGTTGCACTGTTTTGTTAGGCTTGCGGCCCCGTGCATCCGATTTCAACAGGCGTTTCTGTAGGGATGCCCTCCTTAGCCTTTGGCTGTCCCCAGCCTATCTGCAAGGCAGCAGTTGTTTACGATCAGAGTTTTCTCTCCTATGGAAGTTGTCTTACCAGACTATCGAGTCTTCACTACTCGTGTCTATAGGGTGCAATGATGATGATATATGAGATGGACTGGTTTACCCGGAAGAGAGGCAGTCCAGTGTGTCTGTATCCCAGGATCGTCACGTCCTGCCAGAAACGTAGCATTTGCATGTGAGTGGGGTATCTCTTTTTCCCTTTGTTTTCTTGGCTTCTATGCAGAGATGGTACGCCTAGCATTCCCCGCCACCTGGGGTGTTGACACAGTGGGGCAGGTGTGCAATGTCCGCTGGTCTGCATCTCTTCTGCGTCCAGCATGATAGTTATGGCTGATAACGTACAGAGGTAGATATCGTAGCCGGAGTGTATTTAGCCAGAGGACAAGCCTGGTAATGTCACAGAGATGTTGATCGCCTGGTGTGCGGACAACTCTCATGGTCAGTGGTTGAGTCTTGACAGTTCACAGTGTGGTGGCTGCTCTACTGTTTTCGACACCCCGACCAGGTTCTAAGTCTTTGGTTGGTGTTTTTCGCACCCCATCGCCGTATAGGGTGAGTATCAAGCAGTTTGTCCGCCCGCTTTGATTTGCGGGCGGCAAGGACCTCTTACTGTGGCTCTACCTGATAGGGCTGGGGCGCAAGCCCCAGGTCCCGAGCATGTAGGAGCCTCCCATTGCAGTGGTGCTGAGATTTTGGGCGGGATTGCGGCTTACAAGGGTTCGGCCGTAATCCCCCACATGGTAGCCTCGCGCCCTTGGCTTATCAGCCTGGTACGTGAACCAAAGTGTCTGCGGCTCCTCTCGATTTGAGCTGGTTTTCCGTAGCAACGCCCTGTCATTTGTAGGGTAAAACTGACCTGTCTTCAGATGATCTATTTCCAGCACCCGTTCACTATTTGGTCAGACGAATTTATTGAGGGCTTTTGTTTGTCAATGACCAGGTATTTGAAATCTGCGGTTTCTGCAGAGTTAAGACACGATTTCCGTAGCGTTCTTTCATTTGAGTGTTTGAGAGATGACTTGTCATCCGTGAGTCTAATACCAGCGTACGTTCATTATTAGACCCAAACGGCAGTGCTCTCGATTTGTCAGTTGTTCTACAGTATTGGCGTGTTCAGTCAAATTAAGCCGCAGATTCCACACCTGGTGGTGCCCTTCCGTCAATTCCCTTAGCGAGACAATCAAGTTTCTTAGAGGGTAGCCCCAAAATTTTCGAGGGTCTAATTCCAGCACATGTTCTCTATTAGACCCCGCGAAGGTGTACTTTTTGATAGTCATTCTGCAGTATTGGCGTGGCAGTGCGGAGTCTGAAGACCACGACCTGCTCTCTTCTGTTCAACTGATAATAGGCATCATTTTTTTGTGTAGCCAGTATGTTCTGTTTCCCATTTGGCCATGTATCTGGCCCTAATAAACCTTTCGGACTCTTCGTATGTCACACTAGTATCTGGTTGTGGTAGTCTTGCACCTTCTAATGCCAGTCTGTCTGCCTCCCCATTGCCTTGAATGTTACAGTGAGATGGAACCCACTCTACCACTACTCTTTTTGGTGCGGACTGCTGGCATAGTTGACAGAGTACTGCTCTTAAATCATTAAGTTCTGTATTTTTCTGGCTTTTTAGTGCTGTGACCACGGCCAGGGCATCTGTAAACAGGACTATTTGGCTTTCATTGCTTTCGCCTGTGAGCATTGCTTCTACTGCAGCCCTCAGTGCCTCTGCCTCCGCTCTGATGCTTGAGTATTTTCCAGTTGCCACTGAAAGTGTTATTTTTCTACCATTTGTTAGGCTGAGGAATACCTCTGCCCCTCCATTCTGTGTTGTGTTTGTTACAGAGCCGTCGGTGTATGTATGGGTCCAGTCCATGCATTGGTAGTTTTCCGCTATGTACCTCAGGGTTATGTCTCTTCTTTCCTTTTCAGTCTGGCTGTTCTTGTTTCCAATACCTGGTATATTTTCTACCACCTCCAGAATGATATGCTGCTTCCATGTGGGTTTGCGTACAGTAGGGATGGGCTTTGGTGTTGTTACGATGTTCACTGGGTCTTCGCTCATCTTTGCTTTGGCTATTTCTGCAAAGTTTCTCCGCTTTAGTTTCCCATTTCCAAATCTATTTAGTCTCTGATGCATTGGATGGTCTGTCAGTCTTCTGAGTTTCTCTGCTTGCTGCTGGGCTCTGCTGTTTCTTCTGTCAGTCATGGATTGCAGATTTGTCATCTTTTCAAGTTCTACAATTGGCGTTGACTTCATGCCTCCTGTTATAACTCTCATGACTTGGTTTTGAAGTTGAGCAGACATATAAAGAACATACATATAAAGAACATACATATAAAGAGCAGACATATAAAGAATATACATATAAAGAGCAGGCATATAAAGAACATACATATAAAGTGCAGACATATAACAGCAGACATTTAAAGGTTATTCATATAAAGGACATACATATAAAGAGCGTGCATATAAAGAACATACATATAAAGAGCAGACATATAAAGGAAATACATATAAAGAGCAGACATATAAAGGACATACATATAAAGAGCAGACATTTAAAGAGCAGACATATAAAGGACATACATATAAAGAGCAGACATATAAAGAGCAGACATATAAAGAGCAGACACATACATAACTTATCTTAACTTAACATCTTTATACTGGCTTAGAAGACTCTACAAAGTGTGTATACAACCAGTTTCTTGGAGGGTGGTTTTTACCGGTGTGCGAGTCCATCTTAATTAACTCAAACACTATAGCTAAGTAGACCCGCAGCCAGTTAGGCGCCATCTATAGCTGCTTTTAACAAATACCCAGGGAAATGTACAAATAACTTGGCTAGATTTTTAATTTTAATTTTGTCCGGGCAGCGGCCGTTAAGCCTACTCTATTCGATTTCTAACTGCCAAGGGATTTTTAACGTGCTCGACACTGAACACGGGAGTCCGATCTCACTACCCAGAGATCAGGAGAATTTTTACCAGAAGATCCACGTGAAAAAAATATCCCAGTCTCCACCGTGATTCGAACACGCGACCTCCAGCACCTGAGGCGAACACCTTACCTCGAGACCACTGACACGCATGTAAAGAATGCATACAAAGAACGTAAATTTAAAGAACATAAAAAAGAACAAATGATAAAGTGTCGTACCTTCTTCATTCTTGATTGGGAAGCACAGGATGTTTCTGGAACAGAGAGAACATTTGAGCTTTGTGGAGGTAGTAGAGAACATGGATCATGGACTTATTGTTCAACAACATGGAACGGGCATTCACAACCAAATATTTAACTCTTCTATTTTTCATTTCTCTTCTTGTTTAGTCTTTTTCTTCTTCCTCTTCTTTCTTCTTCTTCTTATTCTTCTTTGTCTTTTTTTATTTTTTTTTTTTTATTCTTCGTCTTGTACTTTTTCAATTTTTCTTCTTGTTTAGCCTTTTTCTTATTCTTCTGCTTCTTCTTTCTTCCTCTTCTTATTCTTCTTCCTTTTCTTCGTCTTTTCATTGTTCTTCGCGTAGGCTTTTGGTTAAGTGACACGGCTCACAATCCGAAGGTGCTGGGTTCGATCCCCATCACAGCACCGGCCGTTACCCCGGGGAAGCAAACCCTTAGAAAATGCAGGAGGAAGCAGGCCCTTACATAAAATGCATGCTGAAGTCGGATGCACTGGGCCGGCAGGCACAAAATAAAAACCACAGTGCAATGCACACCGCCTTGGGAAATTGAGAAATAAGCGAACGAAAAAAAAAACAAAAAAAAAATATTTTTCGTCTTTTCATTTTTCTTCTATTTTTTCTTTCTTTCTTCTTCTTCTTCTTCTGTTCCCTACTTGTATCCTTGAAGATGATGACTTCTAGTTGTATCACAAATAATATATTCCCATCTGTATGTCCATCGCCAGCGGTTTCCTACCTATATCTGCTTAACATACAGTAGTATCACGCATTAACGAACGAATCGTGACATGAGCATGTTCGTTAAGGGGATTTGTCCGTAAATCGGATTTGTTCGTATAAAGAAACTGATTCTCTTTAAAACTTCCAAACGCTCTGGCTGTCGAAAAAAGGGAATAATGAACTGTAAATCATTTGAAAACGCATGTAAAACCTAAATATCAAAGAATAATCATCAACAAATAGAACATAAAATCATAATTTTATCCTTAAATATTTCAACTCTTTGCAAAAGTGGAAGACGAATGTATGAAATGACGGTGTCTTGGATAACGTGGTCTGACTTACATTTAGTGTCAGTTTCAGAGAATAATTTTGGGAATGTCTTTTTAAACATTTTTTTGGGTAAAGGTGAACCTTAACCTAACCTGACCTAACCTAACTTGACTTAACCTAACTTGACTTAACCTAACTTGACTTAACCTAACTTGACTTAACCTAACTTGACTTAACTTAACTTGACTTAATCTAACTTGACTTAACCTAACTTGGATGCGCATAGCTTTTAGAGCAAGGTGATGTAAATGAAACTGGTTGTATACAGACTCTGCAGGGTCTTCTAAACCAGTATAAAGACGTTAAGTTAAGTTAATAAAGACTTCAGTCCTTCGTTAACAGATGCCTACAAAGGATAATGGGAATAAAGTGGCAGGACATGGTGAGGGATGAAGACTTGTGTTCATAAAGTGGCAGGACATGGTGAGGAATGAAGACTTGTGTTCATAAAGTGGCAGGACATGGTGAGGGATGAAGACTTGTGTTCATAAAGTGGCAGGACATGGTGAGGAATGAAGACTTGTGTTCATAAAGTGGCAGGACATGGTGAGGAATGAAGACTTGTGTTCATAAAGTGGCAGGACATGGTGAGGAATGAAGACTTGTGTTCATAAAGTGGCAGGACATGGTGAGGAATGAAGACTTGTGTTCATAAAGTGGCAGGACATGGTGAGGAATGAAGACTTGTGTTCATAAAGTGGCAGGACATGGTGAGGAATGAAGGCTTGTGTTCATAAAGTGGCAGGACATGGTGAGGAATGAAGGCTTGTGTTCATAAAGTGGCAGGACATGGTGAGGGATGAAGATTTGTGGGAAAGGAGCCAACTACATCCACTGGAATTACACATTAAGTGAAGAAAATGGGGCTGGATTGGACATACGATACAGAAGGCACTGTCCAACATAGCCAGACAGGCTCTTACATGGAATCTTCAAGGGAAGATAGGAGGATGTAGATCTAAAAATTCACGAAGAACAGAATGGGAGAAGAAATTAATATTAAATGATTACACCTGGAGAGAGGCAGAAAGAGTAAATGATTACACCTGGAGAGAGGCAGAAGGAACTAAGATTAAATGATTACACCTGGAGAGAGGCAGAAGGAACTAAGATTAAATGATTACACCTGGAGAGAGGCAGAAGGAACTAAGATTAAATGATTACACCTGGAGAGAGGCAGAAGGAACTAAGATTAAATGATTACACCTGGAGAGAGGCAGAAGGAACTAAGATTAAATGATTACACCTGGAGAGAGGCAGAAAGAGCAGTCCAGGACTGTGTATCATGGCGGGATGTTGTCAATGGCATATACACCGTGACGATCGACATTTTTGATTTATTGATTAATTGATTGATTGATCAGTTCGCACACCAAGGATCCATTATGCATTTTTACAAACAAATACGTAACAGATACCCTTGAAGACAACTTCGAAGATCTGGGTCATACACGACTTTCCAATTTTTGTTTGTTTTTTGAGTTCGACTTATTTCTCTATTCCCCAAGGCGGTGTGCGTTGCACTGCGGTTTTTATTTTGCTCCTGTAGGCCTAGTGCTCTGTCCAGGGTATTCTGAGGATCTTTCTGTAATATTTAATATAATTTAATATAATATATAATATAAAATACAATACCCTGGACAGAGGAAAAAAACCACAAATGTAGACATTCGGCAAGAGTTGAGCATAGAGGAGAACTGGTTTATCAATTCCATTATGACCAGAAAAACCAAATACTTTCGTCACATCAAGAGACACAACGGTCTCGAAAGAACAGCGAGGGAAGGTATGGTGCCGGGCAAAAGAGGAAGGGGTCGACCAAGAAGACGATGGCACCAAGATATCCAGGAATGCCTGAGTATGACTGTGGTGGAGGCTGGAGTCTTGGAAAGGGAAGGAGTTTCTTTCAGACAGACTGTTATGGGAGCGACGTTCTACAAAGGACATGCTACGTGATGTGCATCCGACTTCGGCATTCATTTTATGTAAGCGTCTGCAGTCTTCTGCATTTTCTAAGGGTTTGCTTCCCCGGGGTAACGGCCGGTGCTGTGATGGGGATCGAACCCAGCACCGTTGGTTTGTGAGCCGTGCCACTTAACCACTAGCCCATGCAACTTTTGAAAACATCCTGAGGAAAAACATGGCGCGAAGTCAGATTTTGAAATGGATAAACTGGTTGGTTTCAAAATCATTCTCCGAAAACATTTATAAATGAAAAACTCGCGTTCGTATTCAATGTTTCTGTTTATAATTGAAGACGTTCATATTAGCTGGTGTTCCTACAACAGGTGGGTGCATAGTGAAGTTGTGTATATCCAGCGTATTAAAGGTTTTGTTTTCTCTAACTCTCATGGGACTCTCTCCTTTACAGCACTATTGGAGTTTGCGTGTTTTTGTTCTTGTTTAAAGTGTTACCTACTTTTTGCGTTTTTGGTCAAATGAGGTTGTAAATGTTCGGATTATTATCAAACAAAACACAACTACGAGATCAAATTCGAGAATGGCCTGTAAGCTGACAAATGGAGTTTAATGTAGATAAATGTACAGTCATTCACATAAGTAGATCCGATTTGGACCATAATTACAGAATGGGAGAGAATAATATTAGAAATATAGATAAGGAAAGGGCCCTGTGGGTTATAATAGATCATACAGGTAAGGTGAGTGAGCAAGTCCAGGTAGCAGTGAAAAAGGCAAATGCAATGTTAGGTATGATAAAAAGAAATATTAAACATAGGAGCAAGGAAGTGATAGTCAAACTGTATAAAGCATTAGTTAGACCTAGATTGGAGTACTGTGTACAGGTGTGGAGTCCTTATCATAGAGGGGATATAAACATGCTGGAAAGGATACAAAGAAGAGCGACAAAGCTGATAGTGGGATTCCAGGATTACAGTTATGAGGAAAGACTCAGAAAAACCAGCCTACAGTGTCTAGAAAAGAGAAGAATTTGAGGTGATTAAATACATATTCATAAGATAGGGGACGGCGTGGCCTAGTGGTTAAGTGGCACGGCTCATAATGCGAAGGTGCTGGGTTTGATCCCCATCACAGCACCGGCCGTTACCCCGGGGAAGCAAACCCTTAGACAATGCAGAAGACTGCAGACCCTTACATAAAATGTATGCTGAAGTCGGATGCACTGGGCCGACAGGCGCAAAATAAAAACCACAGTGCAACGCACACCGCCTTTGGGAATTAGAGAAATAAGGCGAACGCGAAAAATAAATAAATATTCATAATATGATCAGAAAAACGGATAAATTAGAGTATAACAAGGTTTTTCAAAATACAATCACCAACAAGAACAAGAGGGAAGAGCGACAAGTTAACTAAACAAAGGTCCAGATTAGATATTAGGAAATAAATTTTTTAGTCAGAGAGTGGTCACTGCTTGGAATGCATTGCCACATGAAATAGTGGAGGCAGGGTCAATTAATACATTTAAGAATAGATTCAATGCATATAGCTTTTAGAGAAAGGAAATGTAAAAGACACTGGTTGTTTACAAACTCTGCAGAGTCTTTTAAACCAGTATAAAGACTTTACGTTCAGCAATAGGATGTTACAGCACACATACTCCCCATGCACACCTGTAAAGAAATAAAGACACTCATCAAATGATCCATGAGGACAGAATGGAGATACCAGCACAAAGAATACAAGCCAGAAAATGACAGCATAGACAACTTGGCAGAGATGGGCAGACAAAGATCTTCAGACTCAGAACGGGACATCGCAGACTCAAGGCCCACCTCCACAGAATGGGTCTCAGAGACACTGCCACGTGCGATTGGGAAGCACCCAAGCAAACACCAGAACATATCCTACAGGACCGCCCCACTTACACAGACCAAAGAGAGGCAGTCTGGCCTGGGGGAGCGACCACGCTCAAAAAGCTGTGGGGGACACTTGAAACGCACAGCCTCCTTCGCAAACCTCAACAGGCTAGAAGTACAGCATCAGTTGATCAAAGAAGAAGAAGAAGAAGAAGAAGGTTATATGAGGACTAATGCCCAAAATGAGTTTACATAGAAGTAAAAATAAAATAAATTTAAAAAAAGGAAATATCCCGCAACGTGAAGCGGCGCATTTGAAATATTGTGTTAGGCCCATATTATCTTGTACAGGAAATACTGTGTTAGGCCCATATTATCTTGTATAGGAATAATCATGTAGGCCCTTATTATTTTGTATAGGAAATATGGCGTTAGGCCCATATTATCTTGTATAGTAAATATGGCGTTAGGCCCATATTATTTTGTAACCCACGGCGCTTAGTGGATGATGTGGTCAGCATCACGCCGGCCGCTTTTACTTCCCGGACTAAAGCAGTTCCCATATAAGGCTGGGTCGACCCAGGATCTGTTTCGGTCGGGAAAAAAACATTCAGATGCGAAGCCAGCTCGCTAACCACTGCGCTACGCGGCTGTCTTACCTGGAGTGGCAGAATTAGAAATCACTGTGCACTGAAAGGTTAGTACGCTAAATTTGTGTGATTTTTTACTAATACCTAATGAATATCATTTCCTGTTTAAGTTATTTTTTAATCAGTCGCAAATCAATTATCGGCATGTGTCAGGAAATATTTTTTTAGTCCGAGAGTGGTGTCTGCTTGGAATTCATTGCCAGGGGAGGTAGTGGAGGCAGGGACAGTTAATGCATTTAAGAATAAATTGGATGCGCATAGCTTTTAGAGCAAGGTATGTAAATGAAACTGGTTGTATACAGACTCTGCAGGGTCTTCTATACCAGTATAAAGACGTTAAGTTAAGTTAATAAAGACTTCAATCCTTCGTTAACAGATGCCTACAAAGGATAATGGGAATAAAGGGGCAGGTCATGGTGAGGAATGAAGACTTGTGTTCATAAAGTGGCAGGACATGGTAAGGGATGAAGACTTGTGTTCATAAAGTGGCAGGACATGGTGAGGGATGAAGACTTGTGTTCATAAAGTGGCAGGACATGGTGAGGAATGAAGACTTGTGTTCATAAAGTGGCAGGACATGGTGAGGAATGAAGACTTATGGGAAAGGAGCCAACAACATCCATTGGAACAACTCATTAAGTGAAGAAAATGGAGCTGGATTGGACATATAATACAGAAGGCACTGTCCAACATAGCCTTACCTGGAGTGGCAGAATTAGAAATCACTGTGCACTGAAAGGTTAGTACTCTAAATTTGTGCGTTTTTTTTACTAATACCTAATGAATACCATTTCCTGTTTAAGTTATTTTTTAATCAGTCGCAAATCCATTATCGGCATGTCGGCCTTGTTGAAGAATCATTTTTACACTGTCTACATCAGAGTCGGGGACCCACAACTGTCCAAGAACCTTGTCCGCTTCCTAGTCACGGCTCTAGAGACAGACTACATCATGCAGTATAGCTTAGAAGGGGCCGAAAAGTAAAGGCAATTATGTTCCTAAAATGCCATGTTGAAATCGAGTTATGGACTTAAAACTAGGTGCATATATCGCAGCCTCGCTGTAAGTGAGGACACAACGTCACAAACGTCCTTTTCGGGACGAACGAAGAAGAGGAAAAAGATGATAGAAAAAAATAAGAAAAAGAATAAAAGTAAGAACCAAAAAAAAGTTAACAAGGCGAACAAGAAGAAAGTAAAGGCAAATAAGAAAAAACAAGAACGAAAAATAGAAGAGAAGAAAGAGAAAGTAGAAAAGTTAAAAATGAAGAAAAAAAATATAAAAAAATATTATAATAAGAAGAAGAAGAAGAAGAAAAAGAAGAACAAACAGAAAGAAAAGACTAAAGAAAAAGAAGGCAAAAATGGTAGAAAAAGAAAGATAAATGACAAAGAAGAAGAAAGAAATAAAAAGAAGAAAGGAATATAAGAAGATGAAGAAGAAGAAAAATATACTGATCAGACATGTTAGTCAGGGTCAGACATGTTAGTCAGGGTCAGACATGTTAGTCAGGGTCAGACATGTTAGTCAGGGTCAGGCAAAACATACTGGTCAGACATGTTAGTCAGGGTCAGGCAAAACATACTGGTCAGACATGTTAGTCAGGGTCAGGCAAAACATACTGGTCAGACATGTTAGTCAGGGTCAGGCAAAACATACTGATCAGACATGTTAGTCAGGGTCAGGCAAAACATACTGGTCAGACATGTTAGTCAGGGTCAGACAAAACATACTGGTCAGACATGTTAGTCAGGGTCAGGCAAAACATACTGGTCAGACATGTTAGTCAGGGTCAGGCAAAACATACTGGTCAGACATGTTAGTCAGGGTCAGGCAAAACATACTGGTCAGACATGTTAGTCAGGGTCAGGCAAAACATACTGATCAGACATGTTAGTCAGGGTCAGGCAAAACATACTGATTAGACATGTTAGTCAGGGTCAGACAAAACATACTGATCAGACATGTTAGTCAGGGTCAGACAAAACATACTGATCAGACATGTTAGTCAGGGTCAGACAAAACATACTGATCAGACATGTTAGTCAGGGTCAGACAAAACATACTGGTCAGACATGTTAGTCAGGGTCAGGCAAAACATACTGATCAGACATGTTAGTCAGGGTCAGGCAAAACATACTGGTCAGACATGTTAGTCAGGGTCAGCCAAAACATACTGGTCAGACATGTTAGTCAGGGTCAGGCAAAACATACTGGTCAGACATGTTAGTCAGGGTCAGGCAAAACATACTGGTCAGACATGTTAGTCAGGGTCAGGCAAAACATACTGGTCAGACATGTTAGTCAGGGTCAGGAAAAACATACTGATCAGACATGTTAGTCAGGGTCAGGCAAAACATACTGATGAGACATGTTAGTCAGGGTCAGACAAAACATACTGATCAGACATGTTAGTCAGGGTCAGACAAAACATACTGATCAGACATGTTAGTCAGGGTCAGACAAAACATACTGATCAGACATGTTAGTCAGGGTCAGACAAAACATACTGGTCAGACATGTTAGTCAGGGTCAGGCAAAACATACTGGTCAGACATGTTAGTCAGGGTCAGACAAAACATACTGGTCAGACATGTTAGTCAGGGTCAGGCAAAACATACTGGTCAGACATGTTAGTCAGGGTCAGGCAAAACATACTGGTCAGACATGTTAGTCAGGGTCAGGCAAAACATACTGGTCAGACATGTTAGTCAGGGTCAGGCAAAACATACTGGTCAGACATGTTAGTCAGGGTCAGGCAAAACATACTGATCAGACATGTTAGTCAGGGTCAGGCAAAACATACTGATCAGACATGTTAGTCAAGGTCAGACAAAACATACTGATGAGACATGTTAGTCAGGGTCAGACAAAACATACTGATCAGACATGTTAGTCAGGGTCAGACAAAACATACTGATCAGACATGTTAGTCAGGGTCAGACAAAACATACTGGTCAGACATGTTAGTCAGGGTCAGGCAAAACATACTGGTCAGACATGTTAGTCAGGGTCAGACAAAACATACTGGTCAGACATGTTAGTCAGGGTCAGGCAAAACATACTGGTCAGACATGTTAGTCAGGGTCAGGCAAAACATACTGGTCAGACATGTTAGTCAGGGTCAGGCAAAACATACTGGTCAGACATGTTAGTCAGGGTCAGACAAAACATACTGGTCAGACATGTTAGTCAGGGTCAGACAAAACATACTGGTCAGACATGTTAGTCAGGGTCAGGCAAAACATACTGGTCAGACATGTTAGTCAGGGTCAGGCAAAACATACTGGTCAGACATGTTAGTCAGGGTCAGGCAAAACATACTGTTCAGACATGTTAGTCAGGGTCAGGCAAAACATACTGATCAGACATGTTAGTCAGGGTCAGGCAAAACATACTGATCAGACATGTTAGTCAGGGTCAGGCAAAACATACTGATCAGACATGTTGGTCAGGGTCAGGCAAAACATACTGATCAGACATGTTAGTCAGGGTCAGGCAAAACATACTGGTCAGACATGTTAGTCAGGGTCAGGCAAAACATACTGGTCAGACATGTTAGTCAGGGTCAGACAAAACATACTGGTCAGACATGTTAGTCAGGGTCAGACAAAACATACTGGTCAGACATGTTAGTCAGGTTCAGACAAAACATACTGGTCAGACATGTTAGTCAGGGTCAGACAAAATATACTGGTCAGACATGTTAGTCAGGGTCAGACAAAATATACTGGTCAGACATGTTAGTCAGGGTCAGACAAAATATACTGATCAGACATGTTAGTCAGGGTCAGACAAAATATACTGATCAGACATGTTAGTCAGGGTCAGACAAAATATACTGGTCAGACATGTTAGCCACGGTCAGACAAAATATACTGGTCAGACATGTTAGCCACGGTCAGACAAAATATACTGATCAGACATGTTAGTCAGGGTCAGACAAAACATATTGGTCAGACATGTTAGTCAGGGTCAGACAAAATATACTGGTCAGACATGTTAGTCAGGGTCAGACAAAATATACTGATCAGACATGTTAGTCAGGGTCAGACAAAATATACTGGTCAGACATGTTAGCCACGGTCAGACAAAATATACTGGTCAGACATGTTAGCCACGGTCAGACAAAATATACTGGTCAGACATGTTAGTCAGGGTCAGACAAAACATACTGTTCAGACATGTTAGTCAGGGTGAGACAAAACATACTGTTCAGACATATTAGTCAGGGTCAGACAAAACATACTGTTCAGACATGTTAGTCAGGGTCAGGCAAAACATACTGATCAGACATGTTAGTCAGGGTCAGACAAAACATACTGGTCAGACATGTTAGTCAGGGTCAGACAAAACATACTGGTCAGACATGTTAGTCAGGGTCAGACAAAACATACTCGCCAAGACCCTCACCTCGGCTTCCTAGTAGCCCTGCCTGGAAATGGGCTATTTTCATGGCAGCCTGGATAACAAGGTGAGGGATCGACGTGATCCCCATAGTAGTGAGTGACATGCAGGTGAAGCCAAGCATAGCGCAACCATCTGGAGGACCCCAGTCCACCTTCCCTAATACGCTCGGTATGTGAGAAAAGCAACTGTAACCCACCACTTAACATCCTTTTCATGGTGCACAAAAGAGCAACCTACTCATTTTGGGCATTCGCAAACAACAACCAAAGAATTAAACGAATATCCTCGATGTCAGAGCCCTCTTCTCCTTCTTCTGTGTTCGTTCTCAATCTCCCACAACCATGCCATGAACAGGGCTTTGCAAGCAGAATGATGTAGTCCTGAGATATTTGCCCCTTTCGGTCCGACACATCCGTATTCGACAGAGTGGTCAAAGCCAACATGGAAACTGTTTGGCTAGCCCCATCCGTGAAGGAACTTAAATAAAACTGTCATCTGGTACACATAGTCTTCAACACGCAATCTCCGCAGTACTGCTGTACGATCAAGTTTACCTTGTAGGAAAACACATTCACCCAATTTATGACAGACCATGGTCTACTTAAGATAGGCCGTCAGACTCACCGGAAAATCTACTGAATCGTCACATTTCACCGCCGACTAAATAACGGAACTCATCTTGTGCCAAGGTCTATAACCAATCCATGCTTCACACAGAGAAATAAAACAAATTCAAGCTACAAAACACAACAATTCACTATTGAGAGTGATCCTTTCACAGAATCCTGCGCTGAGACCAACTGCATATATATCTTTGTTTCCCAAACAAGCTATCACAGCTGCACTGATAACTCCATTGGAAGTTCCGTTATTTAGTCAGCCTTGGGAGGTGACGTTCAAAGGTGTTTCTCCTTGAGTCAGAAAAGACTATCTACAGTAGGATGGGGTCAGACGGTGACCAAGTATGACAATCATTGACCTAATCTGTGACGTGTGAGTGATAATGACCAACACATATTCACGTGAGCGTCTGGCAGACTGAACGTACCTTGTTCTGAATCCAGTGGAGTCGTCAATCCCTCTATAAAACAGAGGGTGAGAATAGGCATCCCGGATGTTCAATAGTGTGCCTGTGGGTGGAAAACATAGACAATCACATCCTCTTAGCTGTCTTTGGGGGTGTTGTCATTATTGTTGTTAATGCTCGAAGTATCTCGTATCTTCTTCTTCTTAATCTTTTTCTTCTGAATCTATTTCTTCTTCTTAATCTTTTTCTTCTTCTTAATCTCTTTATTCTTTTTCTTCTAATTAATCTTTTTCTTCTTTTTAATCTTTTTTTTCTTTTTAATCTTTTTTCTTCTTTTTAATCTTTTTCTATTCCTCCGCTTCTTTTCTTCTTTATTTTCTGAATCTTTTTCTTTCTCCCCTTCTACTTCTTAATCTTTTCTTTCTTCATATTTTTCTTCATTCACTTCACCTTCCTTTTCTTTATCTTCTATTTCTTCTTTTTCTATTTCCTCTTCATTTCTTTCTTCTATGTCTTTTTCTTCTTCCTATTCTTCATATTTTCAAAATTTGCTTCATCTTTTCTTTCTTTTTTAAAAATTCTTTTTTCTTCTATTTCCATTTCTTCTCTTTATTTTACCGCTTCTATTAGTTTTTCTTCTTCATTTTCTTCTTCTTCTTTGGTTTCTTTAATTGCCTTCCTTTGTGTTTTTCTTCTGTTTGCTTTCCTCTTCTTTCCTTCTCTATTATTTGTCTTAGTCTTTATTCTTTAAAAAAAATGTTTCTTGTTTTTTTTCTTTTAAAATTTTCTTTCTTTATCTTCTTCATTTGTCTTCTCTTTTTTTCTTTTCTTTTCTTTCTTTGTCATCTTCTTCTAGAGATTCGCTGGCCGAGGGACTGTGTGCTTGGTTCACAATCCCAAATGACCATGTTTGAATTTCGCACTGCTCAATTTGGCAGACCAGGCATATCGCAGGTTTTTCCATGGCTAGTCTACTTCCTCCAGTGGACCCAGCTGTAAATGGGTACCTCAGTTTAACATTTTGGAACCGAAGTTCAGCTACGGAGTTCGAGCAGTTGTTTGGCATTTGCAGCAATACGTTCTTACTTCCCTTGTCCAAGCCCCACGTCATACAGCGTCTATCCAACTTTCTTCCCTCGTCCAAGCCCCACGTCATATAGCGTTCATCCAACTTACTTCCCTTGTCCAAGCCCCACGTCATATAGCGTTCATCCAACTTACTTCCCTCGTCCAAGCCCCACGTCATACAGCGTCTATCCAACTTACTTCCCTCGTCCAAGCCCCACGTCATATAGCATTCATCCAACTTACTTCCCTTGTCCAAGCCCGACGTCATATAGCATTCATCCAACTTTCTTCCCTCGTCCAAGCCCCACGTCATACAGCGTCTATCCAACTTACTTCCCTCGTCCAAGCCCCACGTCATATAGCGTTCATCCAACTTACTTCCCTCGTCCAAGCCCCACGTCATATAGCGTTCATCCAACTTACTTCCCTCGTCCAAGCCCCACGTCATATAGCGTTCATCCAACTTACTTCCCTCGTTCAAGCCCCACGTCATATAGTGTTCATCCAGTGTTCAGCGACTTGAATTGCCCTGTCGTTCGCCTTCAGCAAGTCACTCTAGTCACATGATGTATCCGGCAGGTTGGGACAAATGCTCAGATGAACTGGATCCTGTACCGCACCAGTCACATGTATCGCCGCCTGAGAGACCCCATCTCTCCATGTTCCTCCTACATCGTGATACGCCAGTTCAGAGTTTATTTATTGTCTCAGCGTGAGTAGGGTAAGTGAAGTAAGAAGTCCAGAGGCAGGTTACTCCTGAATCTTGATCCCTGGGTCCTGTATCATTTCGTGCCATACTTCAGTACGACGGCTTTCAGGGCTTGGCTTTGTGGTCTTTACTGATTTAAGAAAATTATGCCTGGATTTGAGTCTTGTGATCTGCTCCTGGTGTCCAAACATTGGGTGTCTGGGGTCGTTTTCCTGTTTCTGTCGTTCAACTTCTACAGCCTCGCTTCTTTTGATGGCAGGGGGACCTATGTCCTTTATAGGGTATATTTTGACAAGAAGGGGGGGGGGGGGTTAATTTGAGACATCCTGACACTATCCTGCCTGCCTCGTTTGTTGTTATTGCTATATCAACCAGTTTTTCCAGACTGGGGCGGCGTAGTCCTCTGCTGCGAGTGCTGCTGACGTCCGGAGAGCGGATGGCTGTGCTCCCGGTCCTCATGTGTAGCAATAATAGCCGCTATAGGCATATGGATTCGCTCAGGTGCACTGAAGCCTCATCGATGAGTAATTTTCAAATTTCATTTTGATAAAAATTATTTAAACACACTTTAAAATGAATTATTACTGATTGGCTCTGTCTGTCTTCTCAGACGATAGTAAAGTTGTACTTTCAAAAAAGGGATTTAACTACAGTTCATGACGGTAACGAATGTGACTCGTTAGACCAATCCGGCAGAGAAGTGTCTTCCACAGTCTGTGCAAGGAAAGTCGGGACTGTTTGTGGCATCGTACGGTGTGGCGTGTCTTCTCAAACGCTGAGTCCTTAGTCTATCAGCAGTCAGTATCTCCTTTGTCTGTATTCCATGCTTAGTCATGTCCCTCAATGTAACACGATCCATGTCGTCCTGTTCCCAAGATTCTAAAATCGATGCCTGCGTCACTCATATCCCGCTTGCATACATCCTTGTACCGAACTAGTGTCCGGCCCCGAGACCTTTTCCCCAACTGTAATTCCCCATAGAGAAGATATTGTGGTATTCTGTCATCATCCATCCTCCGAGTGTGTCCCAGCCATCGGAGTCTTCGATGACTAAGCATGGACAAGATTGTTAAAGTGTCTGTTCTCTCCATCAAATCTGCATTGGTGATCTTGTCTTGCCCCCCCCCCCCAACCCCCAGGATTCTTCGCAGGCACCTCATGTGATAGCTGTTTAGCCGCCTCTCCTGGTGCATGTAGGTAGACCATGTCTCACTGCCATAAAGAAGGGTGCTGAGGGCACAGGCCTGGTAAACAAATGTTTTTGTTTTAACAGTGAGCTTCTTGTTCTCCCATACCCTTTTTGTTAATCTGCTCATTGTTGTTGCTGCCTTCCGTAACCTGATATTGATCTCTTGGTCCAGATATAGTTTATAATTGACTGAGGATCCCAGATATGTAAAGTGGTCTACTACCTTGACATCTTCATCATCGATGGAGATTACCTGTGCCTTGTTAGCACCCTGCACTATAACTTGTGTTATTATGATGCTGCAATTACAGCTCATTCAGAGGAGGAACTGCAAAGCTTACGGTCTGGATTTCCTGATGTCTTCTGTGAGTTTGGATTAGCAATCGGCAAAAGGAAAACAATTCTTACTCAATTTATTTATACAATTAATAATACATGTTTTATAAAATTGTTGGCAACAAGCCGAGGCCGACGAGGCTTTCCTAGCTTATGAGGCCCTGGGCTACATCCAACTAAGTCCATATGTAAATCTGGAAGGGGTTTATAGTCCTTAACTCAACAAGTTGTATGAAAGTGCAGACAAGACACACAAAAATCAACTTTAGAGTTAAGACGCTAAAATAACTGCGTAAGAACAACATTTAGGCAGTTTTAATTCAGTAAATATACTCTTTTCAGTCAAGTATGACTGTATTAGCCCTTATCCAGTCATGTCTGACTATATTAGCCCCTTCTTTGTCATGTCTGATTATAGTAGCCCCTTTTCAATTATGTCTGACTATAGTAGCCTCTTTTCAATCATGTCTGACTATAGTAGTCTCTTTTCAATCATGTCTGACTATAATAGTCCATTTTCAATCATGTCTGATTATAATAGTCCCTTTTCAATCATGTCTGACTATAGTAGTCTCTTTTCAATCATGTCTGACTATAATAGTCCCTTTTCAATCATGTCTGACTAAAGGTTGATGTGACCTTGGAGTAGCAACTCTCTACTGAGTTTTTGGTTTTCCTTTTCCTTGCGGCGTTGTCCCTTCACTTCCCTGTGTTGCCTCGTCTCTTCACTTCCCTGTGTTGCCTCGTCTCTTCACTTCCCCATGTTCTCTTCATTTCCCTGTGTTGTCCCTTCACTTCCCTGTGTTGTCTCTTCACTTCCCTATATTGTCTCTTCACTTCCGTTTGTTGCCTCTTCACTTCCCTGTGTTGTCCCTTCACTTCCCTGTGTTGTCTCTTCACTTCCCTATATTGTCTCTTCACTTCCCTGTGTTGTCCCTTCACTTCCCTGTGTTGTCTCTTCACTTCCCTATATTGTCTCTTCACTTCCCTGTGTTGTCTCTTCACTTCCCTGTGTTGTCTCTTCACTTCCCTATATTGTCTCTTCACTTCCCTATATTGTCTCTTCACTTCCGTTTGTTGCCTCTTCACTTCCCTGTGTTGTCCTTTCACTTCCGTTTGTTGCCTCTTCACTTCCCTGTGTTGTCCCTTCACTTCCCTGTTTTGCATAAGCTTATTCTCGCCCAACCTGAGGTGGCTCTTCAGGTTACATCTCCATTTGGACCTGCCTACAGCTACGTCTTCCAAAGATGTCAGATCCATATCCAGAGCCTTCATGTCCCGCTTACATGCGTCTTTGAACCTCATCTGTGCTCGGCCAGCTGTTACCACACGCCAGCTGCCCGTATAGAATATTCTTGGAGATGCGACCGTCTTCCATGCGACGAACATGACCAAACCAACGCAGTCTTCGTTGGCGAAGGAGATTGTACATTTCTTGGAAGATCGGTGCACGAATGCACCTCCGCCTTTGTTACTCTGTCTCTTCATGAGACACCAAGGATGGATCCTACAAGCCTTAGGTAAAACGTGTTGAGCCTTTGCAAAATAAATTCATGTTTTAAAATTCACTCCGGAAATTCGAAATCAAGTGAGTCCATTTCATTGTGGGTTTCAAGCGATGACTTGTCTAGAATTTTACTGCTAGATTCAGCCTATCATTTCAAATGAAAATTAAGGGGGTGATAATTCAAGGGGAGATAAGACACTTCTTATATTTGATTTATCGTTTAACACTTCTTCACATTGAAATTGTTGAATAGTTTACCTGTGGTGGCAACATGACCGGCGATTCCTTGTGTCTTTGGTAGCCTTATCTCTCCTTGGACCTAATGACGAAAAGAAACAAAATATATCTTAGTTCTTAGTCGGGCTGTACTTTTACAGGGGGATGCCACTGTGTAGGTGCCAGCTCTGGTGTCAGCTGAATGTAGTCGAGAGGAAGGTTTCCTGCCTAGTGGGTTAGGTTTGAGGAGCTTATTACACCGCTGCGTTTGGACAGGTGCCGCGGGGAGGGGGAGGGGGTGGTTAACCGATGTGCGGGTACATCTTAATAGACTTAAACACTAGAGCATGATATGCACGCAGCCTGTTAGGCGCCATCTATGTTGTTCTTATCAAACCACTTAACCATGGCGGGAGTTATGCCATGTCACACAGTTAGTCGCCTCTTATGACATGCTCTCTGTGGGGCAGTGGTGCTATTCTTGTACTTGTCGTAAACAAAGACCCCGGCTAAACCATTCTGCAGAAAGTGTGAGCCATTGGTAAATAATAAACCTTATACTAAACCCCCCCCCCCCCCCCCCCCCCAGACCA
Organism: Ariolimax columbianus; assembly: GCA_036924085.1. NCBI lineage: Eukaryota > Metazoa > Mollusca > Gastropoda > Stylommatophora > Arionidae > Ariolimax > Ariolimax columbianus. The sequence goes on from JAVGWX010000024.1 coordinate 3,926,747, forward strand.
GAGGTTAGAGTAAGACTAACAACGCCAAACAGGCTTTCCCCTCTCTTCCAGCAACATCAGAATGAACAAAAACCAAAACAGTTTGAATTTGTTATTATTTTAATAATTATTTCTTCTGTTTTCTTGGAAAAAAACCCAGAAAAACAAACAAATGTGGAAGTATTGAAAAGGTTAGGGGGTGAAATCAGGGTTAAACAGTTGGGGTGTCTTAGTTGACCTGTAATTCTACAGGGATGGATGCCCCTGTGCAGGTGGCAGCTCTGGTGTGAGCTAGCTATAGCCTGGATGAGGATTTCCTGCTTATCTGACTAGGCTTGAGCAGCTTATTACTCCGCTGTGTTGGGACAAGTGCCGTGGAAGGTGGTAAACCGATGTTGCGAGTCCATCTTAATAGATTCAAGCACTAGAGCAAAGTAGACCCACAGCCTGTTAGGCACCATCTATGCTGCTATAAACAAACCACTTAACCATGGCCAGTGTTATGGCATGACACACAGTTAGTTGCCTCTTATGACATGCTATCTGTGGACCAGTGGGGCTATTCGTGTCTGAGTTATACACAAACACCTCGGCGGGCCACTACGTTATTTTGGTCACATATCTACAAGAAGGGCTACTGTTTGTGATGCCCCAGTGTCACTACTCCAAATTTCCTTCAAGAAGGGCTACTGCAAATTTCCTTCAAGAAGGGCTAATGGAAATTTCCTCCAAGAAGGGCTACTGCAAATTTCCTTCAAGAAGGTCTACTGTTTGTGATTCCTCGTGTTACTACTCCAAATTTCCTTCAAGAAGTGCTACTCCAAATTTCCTTCAAGTAGGGCTACTGTTTGTGAGTCCCCGTGTTACTACTCCAAATTTCCTTCAAGAAGGGCTACTGTTTGTGATTCCCCGTTTTCCTACTCCAAATTTCCTTCAAGAAGGGCTAATGGAAATTTCCTTCAAGAAGGGCTACTGTTTGTGATTCCCTGTGTTACTACTCCAAATTTCCTTCAAGAAGGGCTATTGTTTGTGATGCCCCCATGTTACGACTGCAAATTTCCATAAAGAAGCCCAGCTGATGAGATGCCCTTATGTTACCGCTGCACACTTCCAAAGTATATTTCCTGACCCTCTTTACCCCACCCCGCCCCCCCTCCAAAAAAAAGCAACAAAAAAGTGCCCCAACAACATGCAGGTTCAAACTACAACTTGACACGAGAACAGTACCATCCCTTCACTGATGTTACAACCTAAATAGGTCTTCATCATAGATTTGACAAACGAAAACAGCACAACAGAAAATAGACAACTCAATTTAAAGATAAAATATAAAAAATAAAGCAGATACTGGAAAAAATCCAACAATTTGTGACACCAAGAATACAATGTCCGCCACCATTTACAGTCAAAGAAAGTGTTTTAAAAAAAGAAAAAGAAAAAGAAAAGAAAAGCTGACTTAGAAAATAAATCATATACAAAAAAAAAACGGGGACAAAAAAAAAAATAAAAAATAAGGGAACAGCAATAAAAAAAACCATATTTACGAAACAGGGTAAAATGTTGGAAATGCGTTGTTTATGTTTTCTTTTGAAGGCAGACCAATTGTTACCGTCAGACGTACATCAAGGGGTTGCTGTTACTTTGTGTTTAAAACGTCTTAGTAATCGGGGGCGTTAAAGTGTGTGGCGACAGGAGCAGAATTCGTTTGAGAGTTTCTAGAAACGGACAATTCTCAAACTGAAATTTGTCAATCTTCAATTTGCATTCAAATGATTTAATTATTCTTCTTATTTTTCCTCCCCTCTTGCTCTTCCCCATTCTTATCTACCTTTCTCTTCTTCTTCTGTTTTCTTTTGTTTGTCTTACTACTTCTTCTCCTTCTTATTTTCCTCCTCCTCCTCCTCCTTCTTCTTCTCCTTATTCTTCGTCGGCGTTCGTTCTGAAAAAGGATATTGTGACGCTGTGTCGTAATTTACAGCGAGGGCGCGATATATGCGCTTCTCGAAACAAATCTCATTTCAGCTGGCTATTTTTGGACATCAAGTTTAAATTCCCTATGCGATCTCAAAATCTTAGTCAGACTATACTTGCGCCGCCTTTCTCCAGGGCCGGCACATGGACACAATAGGGTTTTGGTCAACTCTGATGCAAACAGCCTACTAAGGATCACTGACTGCTGTCAACTCATTCACTGCTGCATCTTGACCAACCAATGAGACGCCGTCAACTTATTCACTGCTGCATCTTGGTCCCACCAATAAGTCGCTGTCAGCTCATTCACTGCTGCATCTTGATACAACCAATGAGTCACTGTCAGCTCATTCACTGCTGCTACACATGAGCAAGAGTGCAAGGTGTCGACAGAAAGGTCGACGTGCGTTCTATTATTTTTGGCATGTCGTTTTCTCTGACAACAGCCCATTTCCAGGATGACCAATGAGGAGGTCAGGTGAGGGTCTTGGCCAGTATATTTCTCCTGACCTTGGCTAACATTCTCTGACCAGTGTGTGTTGCCTGACCAGATGTTAGCCTCATCGTCCCGTCAGGTGAGGGTCTTGGCCAGTATATTTCTCCTGACCTTGGCTAACATTCTCTGACCAGTGTGTGTTGCCTGACCAGACGTTAGCCTCATCGTCCCGTCAGGTGAGGGTCTTGGCCAGTATATTTCTCGTGACCTTGGCTAACATTTTCTGACCAGTGTGTGTTGCCTGACCAGATGTTAGCCTCATCGTCCCGTCAGGTGAGGGTCTTGGCCAGTATATTTCTCCTGACCCTGGCTAACATTCTCTGACCAGACGTTTGCCTCATTGTCCCGTCGACTACAGTATTTCTGTTTCTGTTTCTAAGAACCGACGTCACTGCACTCCCGGCATACCCATAGGTGCTCAGTCTCAACACATGGCGTAAGGTATGGATGCTGATGGTCCCTGTAGCTCGCTGGTTGTACACTCTCCTGCACCGTCCTCTCATGCGCCCCACTCCGCGCGAACCTCGTTTAATGTCGAAACTTTGCAGTCTGTGGATTGCTGCTTCATCTATTGTGGTGTCCTCATCCAGCAGGTGGTCATTGATTCATTTCAAAATGTCACTTCTATCCATCACTAATGTGCCCATGATGGGAGCTTGTGAAGCCATGATGTCAGCTCTTTCATTGTCCTGAACCCCGGCATGAGCAGGACAGTAGATCCATGTCAACCCCTGGAGGTTTGAGGCCTCAACAGCTGCTATCCACTTGTACCTAAAGCCATCACTTCTGTACCTTCTGAAGTACGGCTTGCGAGTCTGTCACGATGTCTTAGATATCCATTTTAGTGCTGAGGTCACTGCTTCCGTCTCCATTCTCATACTGGAGGTTGTTATGTATGCCCTACTGCGCTCAGAAATGACCTCTCCTCTCACTCTAGCCAAGAAACCCCAGCCTGATGTCCGACTGAGCACAACTGATCCGTAGGTGTAGATGACAGCGTCACTCTCCTGGGTGTTCTCAGTTATCAGCTGACTAGAGTAAATCTCAGGCAAATCCTTTTCCTGACGGCAACAATAATGAACTAAAACAGCAGAGTAATGTAGATCCGCAGCCGGTTATAGCGCCATCTTTGTTGCTAACATAGTTCCTACCCAGCATAGAACACTACGCATCTTGGAACGGTTTTGAGTTGGTACCTCATTTGGGTTTATATCAGGTAAATATGACCAGCATCCAACTGAGCTAAATAATATATATGAATATTAAATAAACTGACCAGAAAACTGTCGCACATCATACACCCCCCCCCCCCCACCCCAAGTCCTGGGCAAAATTATAATTACAAGATAACCACTCATTCTTAAAAAAAAAAAGCAACGCTCAAGACAACTACAGAAGGAAACTGAAACGAAAGTGTGCTGAAGTAAAACTCCAGAGTAAGCATATACAACAGGATGCCTCAAGGTTCCATTTGGCCCAAGGAAGGTTGTTAAATGAATTTGAGACCCGCAAACTATTGTGGAGTCGCGTGGCGCAGTGGTTATCGCGCTGGCTTCGCATCTGAGTGGTCCTGGGTTCATTCCCCAGTTGAGGCGGTAATGTTTTTTTTCAGACCGCAATGGCTCCCGGGTCGACCCAGCCTTAAATGGGCACCGGTTCAGTCCGGGAAATAAAAGCGGCGAGGGAGAGGAGATGGCTACCGCCCTCATATAGCCGAGCCTTTGAAAGGTGAGATCGCTAACACTTCACACCCCTACGGCAGTAATGCTATGGAATACTTTACTTTAAACAATAGTATCAATCCGCCTTTTTGACTCCAGTTTATCTAAAAAGTAGTCCCGTTTCAGACATGCCCAGTTTCGAACCTAGAATGGTTGGTTTCATTTCATTGCGGTCTTACTGCTCTATCAGCTGGCTCTCCTTGAGCGTTGCCAAAACTGGAATCGAACCCAGGTCCTGTGACGTGAGAAGGTAGCTCATCACCACTCTACTATTTAGATGCTCCAGTTTACTTTACTTTCTTTACAATATGTTTTGCATGCATTTTGAATCAACCGTTGTCCGTTCGCATGAACTTCTATTTCTCATATTTTAACAAACTTCCCGATAACCTAAAGGGCTGAAATTGTGTACACATCATCCACTAGTGGGACCTGTTTTTCTTTCAAAATGACACCGCTGTAGTCCACCAAATAAAATACATGCCTTAGTATAAATAAATCCTGGAATGGAAAAAAAGGAGTTTTTATAAGTTTTAATTTAACTACCCAAGACCGTGATCATTGTAAGTGACCTTGCCCTTGTGCGTGGACTTCTATTTCTCATATTCTAACCAACTTCCCCATAACACAGAGTGTTAACAATTTGTACATAGTATCTATTAGTGCTGCCTGTTAATATATCACATTTTGACTGATTCTTGACATACCAAAAAATTATGTCTTTTTATTCTTCTTCTTCTTAAATAATCAATCTCCAGCTACCAAGCCCTGAACAGGGTTTTGAAAGTGTCAGGATGTAGTCCGGAAAACAGAATGCATTGTGTCGCTAGTTTACAGATTCACTGTGGTATTTGCACCTTTCGGCCCGATACATTCGTCTACTGTAGTAATAAATAATGTAATTAACTTAATTTTCTTTTTTTGCGTTCACCTTATTTCTCTAATTCCCCAGGTAGTATGCGTTACACTGTGGTTTTTATTTTGCGCCTGTCGGCCCAGTGCATCCGACTTCAGCATGCATTTTATGTAAGGGTCTACTTCCTCCTGCATTTTCTAAGGGTTTGCTTCCCCGGGGTAACGGCCGGTGCTGGGATGGGGATCGAACCCAGCACCTTCTGGTTGTGAGTCGTGTCACTTAACCACAAGGGATCAAGACGCTGAGCAGCGCATGAGCTGCAGTGGTCAGTGACCCATAGCTGACTGCTAGCGTCAGGGTCAGCGAACCAGAGCTGCCAAGACCCTTCTACACCTCCACGCGGTGACCTGGATGACAGGCTGCAGCAGGGCAGACTGGCTAAGGAGAAGGGATCAAAGAAAGAATGCTAACCCGGTACTCAAAAAATGCTTGCTGAAGTCGGATGTGTTGGACCGAAAGGTACAAATATCGCAGTCAAGCTGTAAACTACGACACGACGCATTCCGTTCTCTGGACTACATTCTGCTACTTAAGCTCTTTCAGAAAAAACAAAGACGACGACGATGACTTAACCACAAACCCACACCATCCTCTAATTAACTAAATAACTTTCGTTACCGCCATTCGGTGTTCAATCTAAGGGATATAACTGCTTACATTACTGGAAAATTGATTTTTATGGGTTGTGTCCCTCGACATTTTGACGATTCCTAAAATAATTACACTCCTGGAGTCACAAAGAAAGTCTTAGTACCAATACAAACTTGCTCTGAAAAAGGTCGTTTTTATATATTTTCTTGTTTTTATATTAAAAATGAAATTGTTTTTAGTTGTTATACTGCCATAACAACTTAAGCCTGTCAATGAAGTGTTGTGTTATAAGTAACCAGCTTTGACACTAGCACATTCTTGCATGTTATAGATATGTGGATGCTACCTTTACAGGGAGGGAAGGATGATTAGTGGTTTGGTCAGGTAAAACATACTGGATATGACCCCCACATTGGCTTCCTCGTAGCTCATCCTGGAATCAGGCTATTTTCATGGCAGCCTGGCTAACAAGGTGAGAGATCGACGTGATCTCTGAAGTAGTGAGCGACACGCTGATGAAGCCAAGCATAGCACAATGCTTGGAGGACCCCTGTCCATCTTCATCAGCACGCTTGGGATGGGAGGAAAGCTACTGCAACCCACCTTTAACGTCTGTTTTAGGGCGCACAAAAGAGTAAACCTACTCTCAATGGTCTTTCAAAACATCAACCTTTAAAGTGAAAATCGGCCAGTCTGAGGTTGCCGGCGTACCAACCGTGTAACTTAATGCTGAACACGGGACCACGTGCTTAACTCCGCACTGGAGCCTCGACCACCTTCTAAATTCGGTGTTATCCGCGTACCACCATCTCAACACGATCTTAGCCTTAACTCGGCGTTGGACATGCGACAACCCACTTAACTCGGCGTTGGACATGCGACAACCCACTTAACTCAGCATTGGACACGCGACAACCCACTTAACCCGGTGTTGGACACACAACCACCCACATAACTCGGTGCTTAACCCGCGACCATTAGCTAAGCTAGATGCTGGACATCCAGTCTTCGACTATTCCGAGTAACTCGTCACAACAACTCTAGAACATAGTTTCTGAATGTGTAAACCTCACAGTCCTTGGCGGCTTCCTGAGTTTTCACAGAAATCTCTTCCACATTTCTTCCGCCGTTTGCAACGACTTCTCAAATGACTACTGGCCAACATGTTCAGGCTTCAAAGAGACCAATGGCTGCTCCTCAGCTCTCACAGATGCTTCTTTGGTTCATCTGCTCGTCTTAAAGTCCAATACTGTTTTCTTGGCAATCCCAAGTGTTCCATCAAGACCTCTTTAATGGTTCACTCAGATTTTCCTAGATGCCCATAAATGTTTTTTTCAGATTTCCGTCAGAATTTCCTGGCACTCAATAGCTTTTTCAGAGGTTCTCAAGACTACTCTAGTGAGTCCTCGACATCTCTTTCACGGCTCCCTTAGACTTCCTTGGTAGTTCATCGACATATCTTTCACAGATCCCTTAGACTTCCTTGGTAGTTCATCGACATATCTTTCACGGCTCCCTTAGACTTCCTTGGTAGTTCATCGACATATCTTTCACAGATCCCTTAGACTTCCTTGGTAGTTCATCGACATCTCTTTCACAGCTCCCTTAGACTTCCTTGGTAGTTCATCGACATCTCTTTCACAGCTCCCTTAGACTTCCTTGGTGATTTTTCGACCTCTCTTTCATGGCTCACTTAGACTTCCCTGGAAGTTTCTCATCTCTCAAAAATACTCCATTAGACTTCTCTGGTGGCTCATTAACATTTCTTTCACAACTAATAGAGGATCATCTGTTGGTTACTCGACATCTCTTTCACGGTTTAAATTTATAATATATATATATACATAAAATCCAGCACGGCCAAAAAGGTCTTTTGTCTCATTTTGCAAAAAAGAAGGGTCACAGCCTTTTCCCTCTTCATGTTGTCCGCTATTGCTGGATGATTGGATCTTCGTTAACAATGTTGCGACAGTGTAACCTATATTGCTACCAAGATATGAAATACTCTACTTCTAAGAGTGTGCTTCGATGGTTTTTAACAATCTATGTCTTACTTCTGGGGGAAGTAAGTGGGGAATAAAGAGCAAGAGAAGAAAGGAAAGTTAGAGATGGACTCGTCCAAATGTTATAATCAGGTTGATAAAAACTGTATTCCCATTGCTGTGGTAGTCGAGGGGTGTTTTGTTAACGAGGGGAGCGCGTGACTGAATGGGTTCGATACCTGGCTGCTGACAAGGATGGTTGCAGAAAAATACCTGGTAAGGCACATGTTGATTTTCTGTTAAGGGCGAAAAAAACATAGCCAGCACATGACACGGCGAGAACAGTGTCGAAGCGGCCTGTACTCTGCCTACAATTCCATCCACTATAATTGGGTGATTGACAATATCAGAGCCTAGACGAAAAGCCTACACTGAAACCTACACCTTGTAATTTATTTCAAGTTATTTAACTTTTCTCCTTCAAAGACTACCTTTTTGTAAATATCGTGTTTATCAACACCGATGTCTAGCATTGCACTTCAGCCAGGAAGTCTCAGCACTACCTTCTTCAGTACGCCATGGGAAGAATAGCAGCTGTAACACGCTACCAAAGACACACAATCAAGAGTTTAAAATAAAAGATTTGAACAACAACAACAATAAAATAGCAAGCTAAAGATTATGAAAAACGTGATTCTCTGACAACTAACAAACAATGGGAGTTTATTATTTATGTATAAATTCCAGTCTCTAAGTTTATTTATGAGGATCGTGTGGTCGAATTGTTTTGAGGACTGCCTGCCGACAAGGAGGGCTGCGGTTTGAATCCCCGGTATTATATATGTTGATTTTCTGTTGGGAGGGGGGGGGGGGGGTAATAAACAAACATAGCCAGCACATAACGTGGCGACAGCAGTTGCAGATCGGCCTTTAGTCCTCAACCTTTAAAACTTAAAACCTCTCGAATTCCTTAGCAATGGGAAAAGTGGCGAATGATATTTTTTTATTCAAAATTTTTTTATTTTTGAAGTTTATTCCCTTAAGTCCTAACTTCAATCAATCAATCAATCAATCAATCAACCAACCAATCTTCTTCTTCGTACGCTGTCATACGTCAACTTGAATTTGTTCGAAGAAAGCAGCTGTCATCCTGAGGCTATCGACACTGCCATAGAGCGAGCTTGTCTAGTGTTGCCACTGGTGATGGCCACATGTGCTTTCTCTGGTCCTCGTATGTCGGGCAATTTTGCAAAAGATGTTCAGCTGTCATTTTCCCAGTACCACACGAGCATTCGTCAGTGCCACCTATGTTCAGTTTATTGAATAGGTGGTACCTCAGTCTGTTGTGGCCTGTGCGGAGTCTGAAGACCACGGCCTGCTCTCTTCTGTTCAACTGGTAATAGGCATCATGTTTTGTGTAGCCAGTATGTTCGGTTTCCCATTTGGCCATGTATCTGGCCCTAATAAGACTCTTTGACTCTTCGTAGGTCACACTAGAATCTGGTTGTGGTAGTCTTGCACCTTCTTTTACCAGTCTGTCTGCCAGCTCGTTGCCTTGGATGTTACAGTGGGATGGAACCCACTGTACCACTACTCTTTTTGGTGCGGCCTGCTGGTATAGTTGACAGAGTACTGCTCTTAAATCATTCTTCGGTATTTTTCTGGCTGTGACTACGGCCAGGGCATCTGTAAATAGGACTATCTGACTTTCATTGCTTTCACCTGTCAGCATTGCTTCTTCTGCAGCCCTCAGTGCCTCAGCCTCCGCTCTGAAATTGCTTGAGAATTTTCCAGTTGCCACTGACAGTGTTATTTTTCTACCATTTGTTAGGCTCAGGAATACCTCTGCCCCTCCGTTCTGTGTTGTGTTTGTTACAGAACCGTCGGTGTATGCATGGGTCCAGTCCATGCTTGGGTAGTTTTCCACTATGTACCTCAGGGTTATGTCCCTCCTTTCTTGTTCAGTCTTGCTGTTCTTGTTTTAAATACCTGGTATATTTTCTACCACCTCCGGTATGATATGCTGCTTCCATGTAGGTTTGCGTACAGTAGGGATGGGCTTTGGTGTTGTTATTGTGTTCATAGGGTCTTCGCTCATCTTTGCTTTAGCTATTTCTGCAAAGTTTCTCCTCTTTAGTTTCCCTTTCCCAAATCTATTTAGTCTCTGATGCATTGGATGGTCTGTCAGTCTTCTTAGTTTCTCTGCTTGCTGCTGGGCTCTGCAGTCTCTTCTGTTGGTCATGGATTGCAGATTTGTAATCTTTTAAAGTTCCACAATTGGCGTTGACTTCATGCCCTGTGTTATAACTCTCATGGCTTGGTTTTGAAGTTTGCTAATTTTATCAAAGTTCGCCTTTGCTGCTGTTGTCCATGCCGCAATGCCATACTCGAGAACTGGTCTCACTCTTCCAGTGTACAGTTTCTTAAGTATTCATTCGTCTGCTCCCCAGCTTGTGCCAGCAAGTTTCCTCATGACTGCCATTCTTTGTCTGGCTCTCATTTGGTTTCTCTCGATCTGACTTTTCCATGTCATGTGCCGATCAAATGTGACGCTCAAGTAGTTTGGGTTGTCGTTAGGCCGCAGATATTTGCCGTTACGACTTATTTTGGTGTTCTGGGGTTTATTTGAAAGCGAGAATATCGTATATGTTTTTATTTTCTTCATTTATTTAATCAACCAATCAAAGACCATCACTCCTCTCGGTGTATAGGCCAACGACAACCAGCTTACATGGTCCTGGGCTGCTCTCTCTGCCTCTCATCAGGTGGAATAACTTAATTCAAATTCATTCTTACATTCTCTTCTCCGTGGATTTTCTGGTCTAAGCTTTTTCCTTTTTCTTTGAAGATTCCATGTAAGAGCATGTCTGGCTATATTGGACTGTGCCTTCCGGAAAGTATGTTCTATCCAGCCCCATTTTTTTGCTTAATTTGTTGTTCCAGTGGCTGTTGTTGGCTCCTTTCCCACAAGTCTTCATTCCTTACCATGACCTTTTGGTCAAACACATCCAACTTCAGCAAGCATTTTTGAGTACCGGGTTAGCATTCCCTCTTCGATCCCTTCTCCTTGGCCAGTCTGCCCTGCTGTAGCCTTTTATCCAGGATCACCACATGGAGATGTAGAATGGTCTTGGCAGCTCTGGTTCACTGACCCTGACGCTAGCAGTCAGCTATGGGTCGCTGACCACTGCAGCTCATGCGCTGCTCAGCATCTTGATCCCATCTGCCTGATGATTGCGATGGACCTGAAATCACTCATACGAAGGGTCTTGCTGCACCATTTATGACCTCTGCTGCACAGACTCTTGTCTCAGCAGAGACTCTCCCTGGAAAACAATCTGCGCCTGTGTAGATCATGTGTCATTCCAATCTTCTTAAGTGGCTCCCAGACCTGGAAGGTCTTACAGGAAGATCAGTAGCGGTTCGAGGTTTTCCACATGCCCAACCTAAGACATGTCTTTGGAGCTCCCTGGCAAGACCTAGTTGTTAATATCAAGGTCTCCTGACGGACACGACTAAATAGCATTTCCTCATTGCTGGATCGACGTCGCCTCTCGTTCTTCTGCCTTTCCTGCCTATCAAAGAACGTCCAGACGACAGTGTCTATAACTGTCCCTGAAAATCAGGTGTCAGAAAAAATCCCCCCAACCCCCCTCATGAAGTCGTCCTCGGTGCCGCCCCCGCAACATCTGGCTGAGACCCATCTCCTTCACTCCATGTGTCCTTCATACTGTGCTGTCCGTGACTCCACCATCAACCATGGAATGGACAATCAACGCGACGACCCTGGTTACCCAAACGCATTACTTGTCTCGGTTCTGCTGACTGCATCTGGCTATATAGTACCATTCTGTCCTAAGCTCTTAAAGCAAAGCAGATAACCGTATTGCGCTATATTGCACCGTGCAACTGCTTTGTGAATAAATCTGTTTGCGAGATAATGGGCGCTGGGTGAGTTTATTTAAACAGGGGTGAGTTAAGTAGCTACTGGGCTACTTGAGGAGTTTATGTAAGCAAGGGTTTTGTGGTGAATTTATGTAATCATGGGGTTGGTAGTGTGTTTAAGCAAGGGGTGTGTGGTGAATTTATGTAATTATGGGGTTGGTAGTGTGTTTAAGCAAGGGTTGTGTGGTGAATTTATGTAATTATGGGGTTGGTAGTGTGTTTATTTAATTAGGGGTGAAGGTGAGTTACAGGTGTAGGTAGAAATGAGTTGCAATAATCAGAGGCGCTGGGTAAATTTATGTTATCAAGGGTGAAGGTGAGCTTATGTGATCTAGAGCGCTGGTGAATTTATGTGATCAGGGGTGATGTCTGAGTTTATTTGATCAGGGATGGTGTCTGAGTTTATGTGATCAAAGGCACTGTGTGAGTTTATGTGATCAGGGATGGTGTCTGAGTTTATGTGATCAGGGGCCCTAGGTGAGTTTATGTGATCAAGGGGTGATGTCTGAGTTTATGTGATCAGGGGTGATGTCTGAGTTTTTGTGATCTGGGGCCCTGGGTGAGTTTATGTGATCAAGGGGTGATGTCTGAGTTTATGTGATCAGGGGTGATGTCTGAGTTTATGTGATCAGGGGTGATGTCTGAGTTTATGTGATCAGGGGTGATGTCTGAGTTTATGTGATCTGGGGCGCTGTGTGAGTTTATGTGATCAAAGACGCATGGTCAGTGAAGATTTGATAACCACTGCTCTAGTAAAAAACACAGAAAAATAAACAAACAGAAATTGGTAGAAGCGGTGCCAAAGAATGAAAAAAAACCAGTGTGCAGCGCTGAAAGCAAATTAATAATCTACGTACCCTACGTCCAAAAGTCCACTGGAAATGAGAACCAAAAAACAGCCAAAACAGATTACACATAAATGACATCTCATGACTACCTGGCATTAATATTGGCCAGTTTTTTTCAGAATCTGAGAAAGCGTCCATTTGTGGTTTGTGGCAGTAATGTGAAAATGGTTGGCTAGTGCGTCGCCATCGAGGTAATTTTTTATTGAGAGAATCTCATGCCACAACAGACATTCAATTTAGATTAAAAATGACATTTCTTCTTCTTCTTTTTCGTTCGTAATGTTTTTTTATTTTTTTTAATGCAGTCGCCTTATTTCTCTATTCCCAAAGGCAGTGTGCGATGCACTGTGGTTTTTATTTTGCGCCTGTCGGCCCAGTGTGTCCAACTTCAGCATGCATTTTATGTAAGGGTCTCCTTCCTGCTGCATTTTCTAAGGGTTTGCTTCCCCGGGGTAACGGCCAGTGCTGTGTTGGGATCGAACCCAGCACCTTCGGTTGTGAGCCGTGTCACTTAACTACTAGCCCACGACGTCCCCACGTGTTCGTCATTAAAATGGTCTTGTGTTGTAGATTACAGCGAGGTTGCGGAAGAAAGGCTAATGTCTGGTCAGGCAAAAATATACTGACCAAGACCCTCACCTCGACTTCCCCGTAATCTTTCCTGGAAACGGGTCGTTTTCATGGCAGCTTGACTAATGAGGTGGGGGATTGACGTGAACCCCATAGTAGTGAGCGACATGCAGAGGTAGCCAAGCATAGCACAGCCGCCTAGAGGAACCCAGTCCACCTTCATCAGCTCATTCGGGATGTGAGGAAACCTACAGCAAACCGCCACTAAACGTTCCTTTCAGGGTGCACAAAAGAGTGAATCTATTCGTTGTGGGCACTCAACAAAAACAACAATAACAACAACAACATCAGCAAAGATCTTCTTCTTCTTTTCCTTAGGTAAATCTTGATATTTATTGAGGTTACGAATTCATGTTTTCTTCTGTAATTCCGTTTTTTCTATTGCAATTGCCATTTTAATTTCCGCATGTGGTTTTAAGTACAGCAAAGCGAATGCGCTGAGAGCAGACAGTGAGTCATATCTGGCAGCTTGTATCAGGAGCAGCGAACCAGAGCTGGCCAAGACCCTATTCCACCTCTAAGTGGCGGCCCTGAAAACAGGCTGCACTAGTGTAGTCTGGCCATGAGAATAGGGCCCGTCGTGGGAAGGCAAACCAAAAAGATGCGGGTTCGCTGTACGCTATGATACGTGATAATGTCTTTTGCAGGACGAACGTTAAAGAAAACGTTTCCGTCTAACAACAAATATGATTCATAGCAGTCTCTATAGACCATGTACGTGGTGCCCTGTGAGTAGCCTTACTCTGCGCAAGCCTAGGCACTGAATATGGAGATCCTGGGTTGCCCAAACTGCAGGATCCCCCTCTCGGCCTCGCTGGTGTAATCCAAAGAAATTCAAAGCGTGACAATTTGGTACCAGCTGAGCTGCAGGAATGAGTTCGCAATTTTGAAACCATCCACCTTAGGTGCTACCTCTCCGGATTTTCTGTCTGGGTTTACTCCCGAAGCCCTACCCTCTCCTGAGGTTTCCACAAGGCAGGGGAGTCATTGTCTGCAGATGCAAGTTACTCGAGACATCCAGTGATACTCTCATCGTCCCAGGACTAGCCATCACTCTTTGGCACTTGTGGGTATAAAATGAGAGTTCCCGCTCTCCGAGGAGAACTGTCTGAGCAGGCTAACGAGCTTCGTCTACCCGGGTTTAGAGTCAGAGTTTACCTTCTCTTAGATTGGCTACCAACCAAGGCTAATGAGCCCAATCTGCCCGCCCAGTTATACTGCCGGGTACTCGGTTGCGCCCCACAGGAGGCTCTGTAAGAAACAGGCGGCCCCTCATGAAGGTGCTGCTGGGGACACAATAATGTAGGAGAGGCCATTGGCATAAAAACTCCTGCCTGGCAAGCCGAACAGTGAATCCAGCGGCGATCTCTACACCTGAAAAGGTGAGGCTATAACAGACGCTTCACTTTCCTTTAACAGGGGGGGGGGGGGAGTCCAGCCCAGACCTCGTTACCCCCATGCCAAATATGGGAAGTATGAGAAACGAAATAATTTCTCTAACTAATTATGTTGTTGTTGTTGTTGCTGTGGAAACCACTTGTTCTTGATGACATTTCATTGGTGGAGGGGTACGGTGACTGCCTACATTTCGAGGCGTTTTCAGAAGGTGGATTAGGGTTCTCCGAGATATAGTGCTTTGCGTGGTTCCTCAGGAATTTAACCTCTATGGGGAATACAGTGTCGAACCCTACCTCACTGGCCATGCGTATGTGACAGCCTGTTTTCAGGGAGCACGATCAGGACTTGATGCGGTGGCCTTGATCCGCACGTCTCCTGTCACCCTCGCTGCTCTTAGCTCCCCATTGAAGTTACACCTATGCCTCGTCCTTATGAGGCGTGTATCCTTGTATGGGGGTGTGTGCTCCTCTCACAAAAAGTGACACAACCTCCTACGGTAACGGTAACGCCTCTTACACTTAAAACCAACCGATATTTCTTCTGCTTTCTCTGAGAAGACTAAGTGTGACATGTCAAGCTATGGAGGGTTGTGTATGGGTCCAGCTATAACATCCTAAAGAAATTATGTCTCAGGCAAACAAAATATACCTTTACATCTCATACTGAAACAGTATGGTAGAAGACTCTACACCACAAGGAAGAAGATTGAGAAGATTCAGCATCCATTGGTAGAAGACTCTACACCACATAGGAGACAATTCTACATTCAGTAGTAGAAGACTCTACACTCCATGGAAGACAATTCTACATTCAGTAGTAGAAGACTCTACACTCCATGGATGACAATTCTACATTCAGTAGTAGAAGACTCTACACCACATAGGAGACAATTCTACATTCAGTAGTAGAAGACTCTACACTCCATGGAAGACAATTCTACATCCAGTAGTAGAAGACTCTACACTCCATAGAGAGAACACTCTACATTCAATAGTAGAAGAACAGAAGACTCTACACCACATGGTTGACAATTCTATATTCAATAGTAGAAGACTCTACACTCCATAGCAACAATTCTACTTTCAGTAGTAGAAGACTCTACACCACATGGTTGACAATTCTACATTCAATAACAGAAGACTCTGCACGACATGGAAGAAGACAGAAGATTCAGCCCCCATTGACTGAAGACTCAGCCTATTGTAGAAGCCCCTACACCTCATAGTACACAAATCTACATTCATTAGTAGAAGACACAAGAGAAAATGAGCTACAATGTCAAGTCAGGCCAGTCTTCTTCTTCTTCGTTATCTTCTTCTTCATCATCTTCTTCTTCTTGTTTTTGATCTTGTTCTCCTGTTTGTTCTCCTGTTTGTTCTCCTGTGATGAACTCTCCAAATGTCTGGAACTTATCTTTAGCCCCGTCGAGTTTAATGACCAGTCGAATGGTCAGTGTATCTTCGTTGACTGCTCGTACAAGGGACACATGTTGACAGTTTCTTCGTTTAGTTCGCACGAGCAGATAGTCTTCTTCTTCTTCTTCATCGTGCGCTGTCAGACGTCAACCTTTATTTTTTCGAAAAAAGCAGCTGTCATCCTGAGGCTGTTGACACTGCCATAGAGCCAGTCTAGTGTTGCCACTGGTGATGGCCACGTCTGCTCTCTCTGGTCCTCGTATGTTGGGCCGTTTTGCAGCAAATGTTCAGCGGTCATTTTCCCAGTACCACACGAGCATTCGTCAGTGCCACCTATCATCAGTTTATTGAATAGGTGGTACCTCAGTCTATTGTGGCCAGTGTGAAGTCTGAAGACCACGACCTGCTCTCTTCTGTTCAACTGGTAATAGGCATCGTTTTTTGTGTAGCCAGTATGTTCGGTTTCCCATTTGGTCATGTATCTAGCTCTAATAAGCCGTTTTGACTCTTCGTACGTCATACTAGTATCTGGTTGTGGTAGTCTTGCACCTTCTTTTGCCAGTCTGTCTGCCTCCTCGTTGCCTTGGATGTTGCAGTGGGATGGAACCCACTGTACCACTACCCTTTTTGGTGCGGACTGCTGGCATAGTTGACAGAGTACTGCTCTTAAATCATTAAGTTCAGTATTTTTCTGGCTTTTTAGTGCTGTGACTACAGCCAGGGCATCAGTAAGCAGGACTATATGGCTCTCATTCCTTTTACCTGTCACCATTTCTTCCACTGCCGCCCTCAATGCCTCTGCCTCCGCTCTGAAATTGCTTGTGTATTTTCCAGTAGCGAATGACAATGTTATTTTTCTGCCATTTGGTAGGTTCAGGAATGCTCCTGCCCCTCCGTTCTGTGTTGTGTTTGTTACAGAACCGTTGGTGTATGCATGGGTCCAGTCCATGCTTGGGTAGTTTTTACACGAGCAGATAGTCAATGCGTGTGCTTGTTTTTATTTACTCTTCTGTTTCAGAGACTTCCAGAGCTAGGACAACATCAGCCATACTTACTTCCTTGTCATCCGCTGTGATGCCATCGAACACCATAGCCACAAGCTCATCCGTATCTTCATCCAGGAGAAACACCGAACACCTGATAAAAGACAAAAGTGCATTATCAATAAACAGAAAAACCTTGTGTCAATCCCCCTGGTACACAGAGTTGGCACCCTGGCACTTTGACATGCAAAAGACAAAATAAAATTAACTGTCCTTGTTGGTCTTTTTTTTTGCTTCTTTTTTTTGCTTCTTCCTTTTTTTTTTTTTTCCTTATTTTTTGTTTGCTTCTTCCTTTTTTTTGCTTCTTTTTGTGTGCCTCTTCCTTCTTTTTTTTTTGCTTCTTCCTTTTTTTTCCCTTATTTTTTTTTGCTTCTTCCTTTTATTTTGCTTTTTTTTTTTTTTGCTTCTTCCTTGTTTTTTTGGCCCCTTCCTTCTTTTTTGTGCTTCTTCCTTTTTTTTGGTGCTTCTTCCTTTTTTTTTGCTTTTTCCTTTTTTTTCCTTAATTTTTTTTTCGGTATCTTCTTCCTTCTTTTTTAAATTTCTTTTTTGCCTCCACCCCCCTCTTCCTCCTCCTTTTTCTTCTTCTTCTTCTTCGTTCGTTCTCAATCTCCAACTTCCAAGCAAAAGAGTTGAACTTATGGTGTCTGTACCAAATACTGAGGTCTGCAAGATGATATGTGCTGAGGAATAAAGGCCACTTGCCTCACAGTTGCCTCAGATTGACTTGTATTCACCTCTGATAGATTACAAATCTTGGTGCTTACCTAGGAATTCGAACCTATTGTCCAGACAAAGTCCAACAAACCGTTCTGCCACTACCCACCAGCTATTGGTCTCCGAACTCCAACCACCAATCACAAACCACAAACCACCAACTCAGGCCAGGTCAGGAATATGTCAGGTTAGGTCATCCCGTAACCGGTGAGGTCGTTGGGGCACATATGAACAGGTGTAGTTTTCTGTCATGGGCCAGCTTTGTCGTTAGATGTCGCTGGGAAATGTAGTTTTCTGTCGTGGGCCAGCTTTGTCGTTAGAAGTCGTTGGGAAGTGTAGTTTTCTGTCGTGGGCCAGCTTTGTCGTTAGATGTTGTGGAGAAGTGTAGTTTTTTGTCGTGGGCCAGCTTTGTCATTAGATGATGTGGGAAAGTGTAGTTTTCTGTTGTGGGCCAGCTTTGTCATTAGATGTTGTGGGGAATTGTAGTTTTCTGTTGTGGGCCAGTTTTGTCCTTATATGTTGTGGGGAATTGTAGTTTTCTGTTGTGGGCCAGCTTTGTCATTAGATGTTGTGGAGAAGTGTAGTTTTCTGTCATGGGCCAGATTTGTCGTTAGATGATGTGGAGAAGTGTAGTTTTCTGTCGTGGGCCAGCTTTATCGTTAGATGTCGTGGGGAGGTGTAGTTTTCTGTTGTGTGTCGGCTTTGTCGTTAGATGTTGTGCGGAGATGTGGTTTTCTGTCGTGGGCCAGATTTGTTGTTAGATGTCGTTGAGAAGTGTAGTTTTCTGTCGTGGGCCAGCTTTGTCGTTAGATGTCATAGGGAAGTGTAGTTTTCTGCCGTAGGCCAGCTTTGTCGTTAGATGTCATGGGGAAGTGTAGTTTTCTGCCGTAGGCCAGCTTTGTCGTTAGATGTCATGGGGGATGTAGTTTTCTGTCGTGGGCCAGCTTTGTCGTTAGATGTCATGGGGGATGTAGTTTTCTGTCGTATGCCAGCTTTGTCGTTAGATGTCATGGGGGATGTAGTTTTCTGTCGTATGCCAGCTTTGTCGTTAGATGTCATGGGGGATGTAGTTTTCTGTCGTATGCCAGCTTTGTCGTTAGATGTCATGGGGGATGTAGTTTTCTGCCGTAGGCCAGCTTTGTCGTTAGATATCATGGGGGATGTAGTTTTCTGTCGTGGGCCAGCTTTGTCGTTAGATGTCATGGGGGATGTAGTTTTCTGTCGTGGGCCAGCTTTGTCGTTAGATGTCATGGGGGATGTAGTTTTCTGTCGTAGGCCAGCTTTGTCGTTAGATGTCATGGGGAAGTGTAGTTTTCTGTCGTGGGCCAGCTTTGTCGTTAGATGTCATGGGGAATGTAGTTTTCTGTCGTGGGCCAGCTTTGTCGTTAGATGTCATGGGGGATGTAGTTTTCTGTCGTATGCCAGCTTTGTCGTTAGATGTCATGGGGAAGTGTAGTTTTCTGCCGTAGGCCAGCTTTGTCGTTAGATGTCATGGGGGATGTAGTTTTCTGTCGTGGGCCAGCTTTGTCGTTAGATGTCATGGGGGATGTAGTTTTCTGTCGTGGGCCAGCTTTGTCGTTAGATGTCATGGGGAAGTGTAGTTTTCTGTCGTGGGCCAGCTTTGTCGTTAGATGTCATGGGGGATGTAGTTTTCTGTCGTGGGCCAGCTTTGTCGTTAGATGTCATGGGGGATGTAGTTTTCTGTCGTGGGCCAGCTTTGTTGCTAATGTTGCTGTCATTCCGTGTTTCTTCAGTGTCTCACTAACCCCATCTATCCATCATATTACATGGTCTGCCTCTTGCTTTGCGTCTCTGGTGTCTAGTATTGTAGATACGAGCAGCTGGTAGTTATTGGTTGCACTCTTATCAGGTGTTCGAACTGTTTTATCCTCTGCCATGTATCCCAGGCATGATGCTGCACACACATTCTGTCTGATTATTTCGTTTCGTACTCTGTCGAGCCTTGTTACCCCGACAGCCTTGTGACCCCGACAGCCTTGTGACCCCGACAGCCTTGTAACCACGACAGCCTTTCCCAAAGACCCCATTTCGCATAGGATTATTTTTCTTTCTTGTGCCTTGGAGAGAGTCCATGTGTGACGCTGGTCACAGAGAGTTGGTATCAAAATACTATTTATCAGCTGTTTCTGTAAGATGGTCGTGCCTTAGTGGCTGCGCTCTCGACTCTTTGGTGTTTGAGTCAAATTTTCCGAAGTGTGATGGTTCCTGTCCGGGTTATATGTCACAACTCCGTCACCAGGTGGTATCAGGGACTTTATTCTGTGGAAGTGATGTGCTTTCGATCAGTTATCCTGTTTGTTAAGCTGCATTTCGCTGCATTTCATGGCTGGCTTAAGCCGTAGAAGACCCCGGTCACTGACCGTGCTCAATGTTCCGCTTAACTGCACACCAGAGTTCAGTCCAGGTTACCACAACTCGAGGACCTTTCTGCTCGTACTGATGCCGACTTCCTCCTGCTCGCCCCTCCCTCCACCAAAGGTTACACAATACCTCTCCCAACCTCGTATTCTCAGCACAGCAAAGGTCACGCAGACCAACAGGTGGACACAGTCAGAATTCTCGGCAGTGGGACACGTGGAAACGGAGTTTGACACGGAAAGCTTGACACAAACATTGGTCTAACACACTCCTCGCGGCCCTCATTCCAAGGCAGCGGACTACACGGCTCCACATGGGAAGTCTGTAGGTATTTCGGTCGACACGCTACGCATGGACACAGCCTCAGCAGTTGGACATAGAAGTGGTCGATCGATGCAACAGGCCTTTGACGCCTACGTGAACATTATTATTGCTCTTTGTCTTCATTGGAATGTGTTTGTGTCTTACTAATAGTGAGAGCGAATAGGAAACCTCATTAGCTTTCTGTGTTCTTGATTCCATCTCTCTATTCAGCCTTCCATTTTGTGGAAACACGCTGCCCAAGTATTTAAATTCACTGACTTGTTTTAAGTTCTGTCCTTTTCACCTGCATATTTAGTGTTTTCTCTATTCTTGTGATTTTCATTGCCTCAGTCGCTGCTGTACTAATCCTCATATTATATCTATCGCAGGTATTGTCAAGGGCATTAAGATGTTCTTGGAGGTTTTGTTCATCGGAATTAAAGACTTTGATCATCTTCAAGAAGAAGCACGTTCATTGTGGTGGCTTCTGGTTTTGCATCAAACTGTATTTTTTAAAAACAATAAACTAAAAGGTCAGTTTGAGATCCCTATACTACAGGGAACTGCTATAGTGGTGGCCAAATGCTCCACTTGGCTCATTAAAACGATCCACCATTTCTAATTATAGAATAACGAGGTAAGGGGAGACAAACCTTTCAGCGTCCGTCAAGTTCCTGGCTTCCTGCATTATCTCCCTTAATAATTTGGTGAGGTCATCTGTGGGGAGAGAGACCTTTAGGTTGTACGTGTTAGGAGGTGGGAGATACAGATGTGGGGGGGGGGGGAGGACCTTTAGGTTGTACGTGTTAGGAGGTGGGAGATACAGATGTGGGGGGGGGGAGGACCTTTAGGTTGTACGTGTTAGGAGGTGGGAGACACAGATGTGGGGTGGGGGGGGGGTGGAGAGGACCTTTAGGTTGTACGCGTTAGGAGGTGGGAGATACAGATGTAGGGGGGGTGGAGGGAGACCTTTAGGCTGTACGTGTTAGGAGGTGGGAGATACAGATGTGGGGGGGGGGTGAAGGAAGACCTTTAGGTTGTACGTGTTAGGAGGTGGGAGATACAGATGTGGGGGCGGAGGGGGGGGGTGGAGAGAGACCTTTAGGTTGTACGTGTTAGGAGGTGGGAGATACAGATGTGGGGGGGGGGGAAAGACCTTTAGGTTGTACGTGTTAGGAGGTGGGAGATACAGATGTAGGGTGGGGGACAGCAGCAATACCGGGTGTTGGGGTACTCACACAGGTATAAAGGGGTCCAGCCACATGGGGTAAGAGCAGTCAAACAGGGGTGGGTCCAGCCACATGGGGGGGAGAGCAGCCAAACAGGGGTGGGTCCAGCCACATGGGGGGAGAGCAGCCAAACGGGGGGGGGGGGGGTCCAGCCACATGGGGGGAAAGTAGCCAAACGGGGGTGGATCCAGCCACATGGGGGGAGAGCAGCCAAACGGGGGGTGGAGGGTCCAGCCACATGGGGGGAGAGCAGCCAAACAGGGGTGGGTCCAGCCACATGGGGGAGAGCAGCCAAACGGGGGGTGGGGGGTCCAGCCACAGGGGGGGAGAGTAGCCAAACGGGGGAGGGGGTCCAGCCACATGGGGGGAGAGCAGCCAAACGGGGGAGGGGATCCAGCCACATGGAGGGAGAACAGCAAAACGGAGGGGGGGGGGGAGGTTCCAATCACTAGGGGGGAGAGCAGCCAAACGGGTATAAAGGTGCCCATCCACTCGGGTATAAAAGGGGGACAGCCACACACGTATAAGGGGACACAGTCACACAAGTATAAGGGGACACAGCCACACAAGTATCAGGGGTCCAGCCACACAGGTATAAGAGGGCCTACCCACACAAATAGAAGAAGCCGACACACACAGACACAAGTAGCCCACACACACAGACACAAGTAGCCCACCCACACAGACACAAGGGATCCACCAACACAGACACACAGAGTCCACCCCACAGACACAAGGAGTAAAGATACAAGGAGTCAACCCACACAGACACAAGGAGCCGCCCACACAGACACAGACACAAGAAGCCCATCCACACAGACACAGACAGAAGGAGCCCACCCACACAGACACAAGGAGCCCGCCCACACAGACACAGACACAAGGAGCCCACCCACACAGACACAAGGAGCCCACCCACACAGACACAAGGAGCCCACCCACATAGACACAAGTAGCTCATCCACACAGACACAAGTAGCCCACCCACACAGACACAAGGAGCCCACCCACACAGATAGACAGGTATCTTATTGATGAAGACAGAACAGGTCTTCAATACCCATTTGCAACATCACGTGGAGAAATGGTCCTGTTATTCAACGCAAACGCAAACCTCAACGTCATACACCGGGAACAGACATCCTACACCCTCATCAGGGTTGGCTTCTTCAATAATGCACAAACATGCTCTATCAAGTTGTGTATATTCTTTTTCTACCAGCCTTGGGTTGTCAAAACTTTGGTCGTTGCCAGGTGGTTGTTTCTGTTGAATGCCCGCGGTTAATAAGTGTACAACCAGTGTACAACAAATCTGGCAAGATAAACGGTTAGCACTATGCATGAAAATCAGATTAATGCGTACACTGGTCCTGTCAATATTCCTCTATGCTTGTGAGACATGGACAGTTACAGCTGACCTTCAGTGAAGGATACAGGCCTTGGAGATGCTACCGATGAATTTTAAACGTCACGTATGAAGACAAAGATGCCGTCCCAAAAAGAGATGGGAGGACAACATAAAAGAATGGACTGATCTCCAACCAGAAGAGGCACAGGCAGCGGCCGCTGACAGAGAAGGGTGGCGTGGGGTTGTGAGGATATCTTCATGTGTGCCCCAACGATTCACCAGTTACGGGATGATCTGACAACCAGCGAGCTACAGAGACCATCAGCAACCATTCCTTACACCATATGATGAGAGAGACTGAGCACCTATGGGTATGCCGGAGTACAGTGACGTCGATTCTTAGAAACAGAACAGAAAAGAAACCGAAAATGACTTTAAGTAGCGAGTTGTAGTAGCTATCCTCACATCTTGAGCATGCTGATGAAGATGGGTTGTCGTCCTCCAGGCGGTTTAATTAGTTTATTTTACAAATAAGGTGAAACTTGTTCTGCGCCAACATCAAACGGAGAAGAGAATATTTTAAAATTTGTTTCTGGTGCTAGAAAATCATGAAACCTGGTGTCGAATTCTTCGTTTGATGACTTCAACTAGCCCACACATGAATTCTAATACAATCATTGTTTTGGTTCACAAGTGTTAAAAAATTATAAGTATTGCCCTAACTGACTTTATCGGGAGGAAGACCTACGTCTGGTCAGGCAAAATATACTGATCAGACATGTTAGTCAGGGTCAGGCAAAATATACTGATCAGACATGTTAGTCAGGGTCAGGCAAAATATACTGATCAGACATGTTAGTCAGGGTCAGGCAAAACATACTGGCCAAGAAACTCGCCTTGGCTTCCTCGCAGCCCTTCCTTCTAAAAACGGGCTATTTTCATGACAGCCTGGCTAACAAGGTGAGGGATCGACATGATCCCTGTAGTAGTGAGCGACACACAGATAACGCCAAGCATAGCACAACTGTCTGGAGGACCTCAGTCCACCTTCATCAGCAAGCTTGGGATGTGAGGAAAGCTACGACAACCCGCCACTTGACCCCATTTTTACTGTGCACAAAAAGAGTAACCTACCCATTGTGGGCATTCGCAAACAACAACAACAGTCGAAGCCATTAGGAAAGTCGACCAAACAAGAGACAACTATCACTGTCTTCATCGAGTGGAGCAAAAGTGTTTCTGTTTGGCATGAGAACGGGACATACGAGATTGAATAGCCACTTAAACCGGCTAAAATAGGCTACATCACCAATGTGTATGGCATCTGAACACATCCTACAAGACTGGTATATGCTTAGCCAATAGTGTACTGAGCACTGGCCCACGGAGACAAAGATACTTGATAGCCTTAAAGAGGTCTTCACCACAGCTACTTGTGTTCAGAGAACTGGGCTTCACAGGAAGACATAATTCAGAATACGGAGGGAACAAAAATGAAGAACAGCAATAGTTAAAGAAGATGAAGGAAAAGAAGAAGAAGATGAGAAAAAAGAGAAAAGAAGAAGAAAGTAGAAGAAGAAAAAGAAGAAGAAGATGAGAAAAAAGAGAAAAGAAGAAGAAAGTAGAAGAAGGAAAAGAAGAAGAAGATGAGAAAAAAAGAGAAAAGAAGAAGAAAGTAGAAGAAGGAAAAGAAGAAGAAGATGAGAAAAAAGAGAAAAGAAGAAGAAAGTAGAAGAAGGAAAAGAAGAAGAAGATGAGAAAAAAAGAGAAAAGAAGAAGAAAGTAGAAGAAGGAAAAGAAGAAGAAGATGAGAAAAAAAGAGAAAAGAAGAAGAAAGTAGAAGAAGGAAAAGAAGAAGAAGATGAGAAAAAAGAGAAAAGAAGAAGAAAGTAGAAGAAAGAAAAGAAGAAGAGGATGAGAAAACAGAGAAAAGAAGAAGAAAGTAGTAGAAGAAAAAGAAGAAGACGATGAGAAAACAGAGAAAAGAAGAAGAAAGTAGTAGAAGAAAAAGAAGAAGAAAAAAGAAGAAGGAAAAGGACGGAAGAAAAAGAAGCGAGAAGAAGAAGAGAGAAGAAGAAGAGGAGAGAAGAAGAAGAAGAAAGAAATATAGGAAAAATAAATAAGGGGGGAAAGGAAGAAGGAACAAAAAGGGGAAAGGGAAAAGTTATACAGGGGAAAGGAATAAAGGAGAATGGACAAGAGAGAAGGAAGAAAAGTTTTAAGAAAAGGAAAGGAACTGGGAGAATGGAGAAGAAAGGATAGCAAGAAAATGAATAAGGAAGAAGAGGATGGGGGAAAGGAGAAGGAAGAAAAGTAAAAAAGGATAAATAAGAAAGGCGGAGGGAGAAGAACGACAATGAGGAAGGGAAAAGGATGAAGAAATAAATGGTAATGGTTTTTATGCAAATGTGATTGCCAGGACCATCCTGTCCTCCCATAGTCCTCTGTGTCGACCTTCCATGAAGGCATGACTCCAAAACAAACTACGGAGTGACTTACCTAATCTTGTGAAGAGCTTTCTTGCAACTTGTAAAAGAGCCTAAATGGAAGGAAGAAACCAAAGGCACATGAGCATTTCACTTGTCATAAACTTACTTTTCCTTTCCAATTATTTATCTTTGCGTTTGTCTCGTCCGAGGATAAAAAAGTAAAGTAAAGATCCCGTCACACCATACAGCGCATAGGAAATACAGTGTTAGGCCCATATTATTTTGCCGGCCGCCTTTACTCCCGGGACTTAACCGGTGCCCATTTAAAGCTGGGTCGACCCGGGGGCCGTTGCGGTCTGAAAAAACATTTCCGTCTCAACTGGGGAATGAACCCAGGACCACTCAAATGCGAAGCCAGCGCGTTAATAATTGTGCTACGCGTCCAAGGAAGGACACGTTTTTAACTTTCTCGTTCCTGTGTTTGATCCATTAGTTTCTGGGTCTACATGGAAATCATGAATCAGATCTTCTATTTCCCTTGCAATTCTTCTCAAACTTCCGCTACCAAGCCCTGAAATGGGCTTTGCAAGTAGCAGGATGTAGTCCAAAGAATGGAGTGCGTTGTGTCACCACCTGAAGATGTAGAATAGTTTTGGCAGCTCTGGGTCTACACCACTCGGTAGAAGACTCTACACCACTTGGTAGAAGACTCTACACCACTTGGTGAGGACTCTACACCACTCGGTAGAAGATTCTACACCACTTGGTAGAAGACTCTACACCACTTGGCAGAAGACTCTACACCACTTGGGAGAAGACTCTACACCACTTGGTTGAAGAGGACACATTTCACATTGTTAAAATGTCATCTTTGCCTGCGATGGCTAATTATTAACCAGCTGCTCGTCGGAGGTAAAAGTTCAATTATTATTTTCGAAACGTGTACTAGTCTAGTATAAATTACGTGTTGCTGTCGGGGATAAAGTCTTAAGAGAGACTGGACAGTTAAATCATCATTATCAGGTGCCTTGCTGGTTGGTGATAGCAATCATGAACCCCCCACCCACTTCTACCACTTGTGCCATTTACCAACTCTGTTGTTGATTGTCGCCCACGCCATTCTCTCAGGCTGTCCAATATTTTCTCTCTCTGCCTTCCTCTGTCTCTCTTTCCTGTTATCTTTCCCGTTGTCACAACGTGCTCCAAGCCGCCTCTTCTCATAACATGTCTAAAAGAGAATGGCTGCCTTGTTCTGACCCTTGCAATAAGTTGTCTTTGTGCCTCCTCGAGTACTGTACCATTAGTCTTCCTTGTCCTTGTCTTTGTGCCTCCTCGAGTACTGTACCATTAGTCTTCCTTGTCCTTGTCTTTGTGCCTCCTCGAGTACTGTACCATTAGTCTTCCTTGTCCTTGTCTTTGTGCCTCCTCGAGTACTGTACCATTAGTCTTCCTTGTCCTTGTCTTTGTGCCTCCTCGAGTACTGTACCATTAGTCTTCCTTGTCCTTGTCTTTGTGCCTCCTCGAGTACTGTACCATTAGTCTTCCTTGTCCTTGTCTTTGTGCCTCCTCGAGTACTGTACCATTAGTCTTCCTTGTCCTTGTCTTTGTGCCTCCTCGAGTACTGTACCATTAGTCTTCCTTGTCCTTGTCTTTGTGCCTCCTCGAGTACTGTACCATTAGTCTTCCTTGTCCTTGTCTTTGTGCCTCCTCGAGTACTGTACCATTAGTCTTCCTTGTCCTTGTCTTTGTGCCTCCTCGAGTACTGTACCATTAGTCTTCCTTGTCCTTGTCTTTGTGCCTCCTCGAGTACTGTACCATTAGTCTTCCTTGTCCTTGTCTTTGTGCCTCCTCGAGTACTGTACCATTAGTCTTCCTTGTCCTTGTCTTTGTGCCTCCTCGAGTACTGTACCATTAGTCTTCCTTGTCCTTGTCTTTGTGCCTCCTCGAGTACTGTACCATTAGTCTTCCTTGCAGCCCATGAGATCCGCAGCATTCTTCTGTAAAACCACAATTCCGTTGCTTCCAAAGATCTAAGCACTTGCTTGCTAATTGTCCATGATTCACTGCCATAGTACTGGTTCCACGTAGCATCCAAGGACTCTCTCTATCTCTCTCAATTCCAGTGACAAAGTTTTGTTGCACAATATTCCGTTCATGGTCTGGAAGACCGATTTTGCTTAGGCTATTCTGCATTTTATTTTGTAATTGCATCTCTCACCTGATGTTATGAATGTGTCCAGGTATTTCAATCTGATGTTATGTATGTGCCCAGGTATCCATCTCCTATCTGATGTTATGTATGTGTCCAGGTATTTCAATCTGATGTTATGTATGTGCCCAGGTATTTCAATCTGATGTTATGTATGTGCCCAGGTATCCATCTCCTATCTGATGTTATGTATGTGTCCAGGTATTTCAATCTGATGTTATGTATGTGCCCAGGTATTTCAATCTGATGTTATGTATGTGCCCAGGTATCCATCTGATGTTATGTATGTGCCCAGGTATCCATCTCCCATCTGATGTTATGTATGTGCCCAGGTATCCATCTCCCATCTGATGTTATGTATGTGCCCAGGTATCCATCTCCTATCTGATATTACGTATAGGCCCAGGTATTTAAACGTGTTAACTTGTCTCAATTCAGTCCCCTTCGCTTTGACGCACCATTTTGAACAGTCTGGTATCGTAGTCACTACCATCACCTCCAATTCCTTTGTAATTAAACCGAGGCCTGTGTTTTCTCTTGCCGGACTACCACCTCTACCATTTCCTAAAGAACATTAAACACACGAAAACAGACGTTACCTGAGTTTGGTTTTTCAACTTCCGCTCGTTCTGAAAGGCAAGTGTACTTGTGAGCACTGTCGCTGCATACTTAAAACACTGACGGATTGTTTCAACATCTCCTTCGTTAAATCTGCAGGCAATTGTCAAGAGACAAGTAAACATTATTGAGAATACTCAAACACAACTTCTCTGTCAGTACTTTTGTTTATACGGAACTGAATTGTGTTGTTTACTGTTAAAGAACCGACACCACCGCATTGAGGGCTAATGCATAAGAGCCAGTCTCTCGAAGTAAATGGGAAAGTGTGTAGATATGTCAAGTTTCAAGTGTCCAACTGTTCCTCTTTGTACGTTCTCAAACTCCCACTACCAAGCCCTGAAATGGGCTTTGTAAGTAGCAAAATGTTGTCCATAGAACGGAATGAGTTGTGTCACAGTTTATAGCTGGACGTCCGCATTTTTTGAGTACCGGGTTAGCCTTCCCTCTTCGATTCCTTCTCCTTTGCCAGTCTACTCTCTTGCAGCCTGTTATCCAGGATCACCACGTGGAGGTGTAGAAGGGTCTTGGCAGGTCTGGTTCGCTGACCCTGACGCTAGCAGTCAGCTTTGAGTCACGCTGCTATTAGCTCTTCTATTGCAGCGACCCTCTGTCGTGCATTTGTTCACTAAGCTGGTTATTGCCTAGGGATCCTTACTGTTGTAAACACATATTCTAACACTACAACTACAACTACCTTCATCCTCATCATCATCACAACAACAACAACGGTAAATTAATTTATTCATAATACGACACAACGCAACTCGAGTGCTGCGAAGTGAGCGAAGAATAATTAGGCTGTAACCTGCCAGGCATGATTTAACAGGTGACTAGGGAGCGAAGAGTAACCAGGGTCAGATGAAACATACTGACCAAGACCCCACCTCGAGTTCTGGTTCATGCTTCAGGAGATAGGCCGTGTTATAGCAGCCTGGTCAACGGGGTACTGATTGACGCAATTAACACCAGTAGCGGTGAGCCTGTCATTGGACTACAACCAGGAAGAAGTAGTGAACCTTCCTAATTAGTCTCTGTAACCACTGTAACCCATCACAATAAAAAGAACGTAGCTGAGAGTTAAGTGAACTCGGATGTGCCGGCACGCACACATGAGCTTTAACAACTTGTACTACCTTCATCATTATCATCACCACTACCCCAACCACACTCATTATCATCACATCACCGCAACCATTATCGTAGCTGCCACCATGATCATCATCACCACCTCCACCTTCAACAGCACCATCATCATCCACCACCACAACCACACAAATCATCATCGCTAACATCCTCACCACCATCACTATCATCAGCACCACCTCCACCTCCATCAGCACCATCATCATCCACCACCACAGCCACCACCACCACCACAAAAATAGTCATCATTAACATCCTCACCACCATCACTATCATCAGCGCCACCTCCACCACCACGATCATCATCCACCACCTCCACCACCCCCTTCATCATCATCCATCACCACCCCCACCATCATCAATCACCATCCACCACCATCATCAACCACCATCCACCACCTCCACCACCCCCTTCATCATCCACCACCTCCACACCACCACTTCCACCACCCCTTTCATCATCCACCACCTCCATCATCACCATCATCAACATCAACCACCTCCACCACCTCCATCACCACCATCAACCACTTCCACCACCACTTCCACCCACCACCACCAACTCCACCACCCCTTTCATCATCCACCACCTCCATCATCACCATCATCAACATCAACCACCTCCACCACCTCCATCACCACCATCAACCACTTCCATCACCACTTCCACTCACCACCACTATCCTCTCCTCCTACCACCCTCACCACAACCCCAACCACAACAACCCAACCTACTCTTCTTGACTGATCTTGTTGACCACGCACGCCAGAGCGAGTAGCTCCTTGCTATCATGACGGCAGACAGGCACACACAACAACGAATGTACTTGCTTCCGTATGATCTTCTCAACTTCATGCCTTCTGTCCTGAGACGAACAAGCAACATCATTAAAGGTGACCCCCCAGACACAGCGAGGATGTTGCTATTGTTGTTTAATGCCGTGTGGTCTCGAGGTAAGGTGTTCGCCACGGGTGCTGGAGGTCACAGGTATAAATCCCGGTGGAGACCCGTTTTTTTTTCACGCGAATTATCCAGTAAAAATCACCCCTGATCTCTGGGGTAGTGAGATCAAAGACCCGTGCGCAGTGACGTGCACGTTAAAAATCTCTTGGCAGTTAGAAATAAAAAAAAAGTAGGATTAACAGCCGCTGCTCGGGCAAAAGTGAAGTTAAAAATCTCCTCAAATTTTTCTAGGGATTATTGCCCCACAAAGAATATGTCGCTTGGACTGTCTGGCTATAACATCAGGTCTTGGTTATGTGGTTAGCAGAGCAGCATAGATAGTGCCTGACAGGCTGATGGTCTATCTTGCTCTAATTTACGCTTCCACCACCACCAGTATCAAAAAAAAGGCGATTGCATATTCCAGGGGCTGCAAGTCTAACGGTTCGTAACAGATACTGGGATTGACATGGCAAGTCACCAGCTGATTTTCGCCTGCCACAAAATATGAAACAAAGGAAGTCACTCCTCCCTACGACGTCTAACGAACAAGTGAAATGAAGAATGTCCACTATAAGTTTATGCTTTTTTTTGTGCGTCCTGAAATGAGCGTTACTTGACAGGTTGTAGTAGCTTTCCTTACATCCCGAGCGTGAACTTGAATCGTGGTCCTCCCGGCAGTTGTGCTACCTACGCTTGGCCTCATCTGCGTGACGCTAACTACTACGAAGATCACATCAATCTACATCTCGTCAGCCAGACTGTCTTGAAAACAGCTTGTTTCCAGCAAACGTTAGGTGGCAGAGAGACACCACACTGAGGCAGACAGTGGTGACAGACCCAGTTAGTGCCTACGATGACTCCCAACAAATAAAATGGTTTGGTCATTTAGTCAAAATACATTATGATCAGCCTGCATCAAGAGCATATCATATGTAGGTCTCCGGTCCACGAGCAAGAAGCCGACATCGACGTCAGTGGATGGAGAGTGACGTAGAATCCTCTTATTCAGACCAGCATGTTTAATGTCTGTTGCCAGGTAGCCGAAGGCTTTGGCTATCAGTAGTAGGTATTTTAACACGTCCTGCAGCTTGCTAGGCCTAGGGAAAGGAACAACTAATTTGGGTAGATGTTTAACTTGAATTTTGTCTGGACAGCAGCCGTTAAGCCTACTCTGGTCAAGTTATAACTGACAAGAGATTTTTAACGTGCTCGACACTGCACATGGGAGTCCGATCTCCCTACCCAGAAATTAGGGGAATTTTT
Organism: Ariolimax columbianus; assembly: GCA_036924085.1. NCBI lineage: Eukaryota > Metazoa > Mollusca > Gastropoda > Stylommatophora > Arionidae > Ariolimax > Ariolimax columbianus. The sequence continues at coordinate 3,958,266 of JAVGWX010000024.1, forward strand.
ACCAGAAGATCCATGTTAAAAATTCCTGGTCTCCACCGTGATTCCAACCCCCCGACCTCAGGCACACGAAGCAGACACCTTACCTTGAGACCACTAATTAGTATGTGCTGTTTATACTAGAAGTGACATCATGTGCACAGTATGTATGTTCATGTTCACTTGGTTCAGTAAGGTCCGGTTCTATTTGAACACGCCTCGTATATAAATATATGTATATTAATATTTTTGCACATGACAAAATGTCCTGTAAGTATGTCACAACTGATATGGGATAGCTGAAATTTGTAGTTGGTAGCCATAGACAAACTTGGCAGAGATGGACGGACAAGGATCTTCAGACTCAGAACGGGACATTGCAGACTCAAGGCCCACCTCCACAGAATGGGTCTCAGAGACACCGCCACGTGCGATTATAGAGCACCCAAGCAAAAACCAGAACATATTCTGCATGACTGTCCCATTTATGCAGACCAAAGAGAGGCGGTTTGGCTCAGGGAAGCGACCATGCTAAAAAAACTGTGGGCAACTGGTGTAGATATGACACGCACAGTTTCCTTGGTGAACCTCACAGGTCTAGAAGCATAGCATCAGTTGATCGTGAACCTCACAGGTCTAGAAGCATAGCATCAGTTGATCGTGAACCTCACCAGACTAGAAGCACAGCATCAGTTGATCGTGAACCTCACCGGACTAGAAGCACAGCATCAGTTGATCGTGAACCTCACCGGACTAGAAGCACAGCATCAGTTGATTGTGAACCTCACCGGACTAGAAGCATAGCATCAGTTGATTGTGAACCTCACCGGACTAGAAGCACAGCATCAGTTGATTGTGAACCTCACCGGACTAGAAGCACAGCATCAGTTGGTCATGAACCTCACCGGACTAGAAGTACAGCATCAGTTGGTCATGAACCTCACCGGACTAGAAGTACAGCATCAGTTGATCGAAGAAAAGGAAGAAATAGTTGGAAAAAGTATCATTAGCTGACAGCAAAATCTAGCTTTGTCATTATTATAGATAGTAGATGCTAAGTGCCACATGCACGTGCGCAGCTCAGGTACAAAATGGCGTCCGTAGTAAAAAAGTGTGCAATCAAAGAACAGCGTGGTGTTTTTGCATTTGGTTTCAGTCAAAAAGACTTTCTGCAAAGAAACTTTGTTTGAAAATGCTTTCTGTTTAGCATGTATGCATACACATCCAAATATTTTGATAAGCCAACAACAAAAATGACAGATACGAACACCGACACAAACAAAACATCTCACTGCTGGAATATCTGCCAGAGTTATCGGTAGCTTGGTTTCCAGAGCTTTAGAGAAACAGCTTGAAGAACCCTGAAAAGAATGTCCAGAGAAAAGTGAGAAGCTGTTTGTTTGTAGGAAAACAGGATGTCCTTGATGGCGTGAGGTTGTGCAGGATTGTGTGTTGTGATGGTTGAATCTTACATGTTCGACATGTGTTTCAATATCATTGAATGATTGAATGGATGAATGAATGAATGAATCAATCAATCAAATGTATCAATCACTAATCAATCATAAATAAATCCTCAATCAGTAAATCAAACAATAATAAATTATAAATAGAAAAATCGATAATCATTCAATCAATAATCAATGAAACAATCAATTATTAATCATTCAAACAACCTAGCAATGAATCAGTAATAAATCAATCAGTCAATTCATAAAGCCATAACCAATCAACCAGTAATCAATCAATCAATCATAAATAAACTATCAATAAATAAATTACGCTTCTACTGCCCAGCACTTCATAGTTGGTTCTTACGACATGCTTGGCAGGTTGCATTATTACTATTCATTGCTCCCTTCTTGGACCTGGGTAACAATAGGGCTAAGTGATGATTACTATTTCCAAGCTATGCCTCTGCATTAGTTTTTTGTTGTAACAATGTCAATTCGTATTTTTCTTGGTTTCTTTTTTTGCTTTTCAATTCCAGCTGCCTTGTGTTGTAGGTTCGTCCTGTAGGAGAAGCTGGATGTATTAACATCGGACGTCTAAACAATTTAGAGTGGAGCATGAAGGAACACTGACTGATAGCTTTAGACTCTAGGCAGTTGTGAGACAGGGATGTCTGATTTCACCTTTCCTGCTTCTGTTGGCTATAGATTGGATAATAAAGACATCAATCGAAGGCAAAAAAACCCAGATGATCTGGTACTTTTGTAACACAGTCATAGTCAAATGCAAGAGAAACTATACAGGGTGAAAGAACAATTGGCCAAACTGGGACTGAATAACAACACAAAGAAAAACAAGCTCCTTAAACTCAAATTTATCAACAAAGACGCAATAATGCTGGAGTGAGAGCCGTTGGACGAAGTAGAGATCTATTTGGGCAGCACAATTAACACATCAAGAGGTACAGATGCAGCTGAATGGATCAGAATTGGTGTCGCTAAATAACATATGGAGAACGACCAAGGCCATACAGAAAAGACTCCAGTCCTTCGTTAACAGGATAATGGGCATAAAGGGGCAGGTCATGGTGAGGAAAGGCTGGAAAGACAAAATTAATGACAAACAATGCTACGGGCTTCAACAGCAAGATACAAGCTAACGATCAGGAACTCGAAGTGGTTGACCGTTTTAAATATCTTGGGTCGATTGTCAGTGATGAAGGATCAAAATGTGAGGTGTTGGCCAGAATAGCACGGACAATAGCGGCGCTTGCACGGCTTAACAAAATCTGGCAAGATAAACGGTTAGCACTACGCACGAAAATCAGATTAATGCGTACACTGGTCTTGTCAATATTCCTCTATGCTTGTGAGACATGGACAGTTACAGCTGACCTTCAACGAAGGATACAGGCCTTGGAGATGAGATATTTCCGAAAACTTTTAAACGTCACGTACAAAGATCGAGTTACAAATGAGGAAATACGAGATAGAATTACAACAGCAATAGGGCCTTTCGAAGATCTCTTGGCAACTGTCAAAAGAAGGAAACTCACTTGGTACGGTCACATATCGAGATCAAGATGTCTTGCAAACACAATCCTCCACGGGAAGGTGCATGGCAGACGACGAAGAGGCCGGCCCAAAAAGAGATGGGAGGACAACATAAAAGAATGGACCAGTCTCCGACCAGAAGAGTCACAGGCAGCGGCATCTGACAGAGAGGAGTGGCCTGGAGTTGTGAGGATGTCTTCATGTGTGCCCCAACGACCTCACCAGTTACGGGATGACCTGACCTGACCTGACCTGACATGGTGAGGAAAAAGACCTATGGTAAAGGAGCCAACAACAGCCAGTTGGAACTACACATTAAGTGAAGAAAAATTGGCTGGATAAGACATACGATAAGAAAGGCACCATCCAACATAGTCAGACAGGGTCTCACATGGAACCCATATGGGAAGAGAAACAGATGTAGACCTAAAATACATTGAAAAGCGAATATGAGAATGAACTAAGATTAAATGATTACGCCTGGAGAGAGAGGCAGAGAGAGTAGCCCAGGACCGTGTATGTTGGCGAGATGATGTCAATGACCTAGGCATGTCAATGACCAAGGCACTCTGAGAGGAACGACACGTTTCGATTGATTGAAACTATTTCATGTGCCTTCTATCAAAATTATGTGATTCCATGCTTGGGATAGCATCCACGTTCTGTTGTGTTCCAAAATTCTTGACTCTCTGTTCTAGTGACTCGTCCCACTTGACCTAAGATCCACATGGGTGGATCCAATATGGAACATAATTACATAATGGGAGAGAACAATATTAGAAAGATAGATAAGGAAAGGGACCTAGGGGTTATAATAGATCATACAGGTAAGGTCAGTGAGCAAGTTAAGGTAGCAGTGAATAAGGCAAATGCAATGTTAGGTATGATAAAAAGATATATTAAACATAGGAGCAAGGAAGTGATAGTCAAACTGTATAAAGCTTTAGTTAGACCTAGATTGGGAATCAAGACGCTGAGCAACGCATGAGCTGCAGTGGTCAGCGACCCATAGCTGACTACTAGCGTCAGGGCCAGCGAACCAGAGCTGCCAAGACCCTTCTACACCTCCATGCAGTGATCCTGGAAAACAGGCTGCAGCAGGGCAGACTGGCTAAGGAGAAGGGATCGAAGAGAGAATGCTAACCCGGTACTAAAAAAATGCTTGCTGAAGTCATATGTGTTGGACCGAAAGGTGCATATATCGCAGTCAAGCTGTAAACTACGACACAATGCATTCCGTTCGCTGGACTATATTCTGCTACTTAAGCCCTTTCAGGGTTTGGTAGCGGGAGATTGAGAACGAACGCAGAAAAAAAAAAAGAAGAAGACCTAGATTGGAGTACTGTGTACAGGTGTGGAGTCCTTATCAGAGAGGGGATATAAACATGCTGGAAAGAATTAAAAAAATAGCGACGAAGCTGATAGTGGGATTCCAGAATTATAGTTATCAGGAAAGACTCAGAAAAACCGGCCTACAGTGTCTAGAAGAGAGATGAATTTGTGGTGACTTAATACAGATTTATAAGATGATCAGAGGAAAAGATGAATTAGACTATAACAAGTTTTTTAAAATACAGCCACCCAAAAGAACAAGAGTGCATAGCTAAAAGCTGACTAAAGAGAGGTCAAGATTCAGTTCAGTTCAGTTCATCCCGTAACCCATCAGGTCGTTGGGGCACACATGAAGACATGAAAATCCCACGCCAGCTCTCTCTGTCTGTCGCCGCCTGACGTATCTCACCGGGACGAAGGCCTGACCACTCAGTGATGTTGTCCACCCATCTCTTCCTTGGACGTCCTCGCCCTCTCTGTCCCGGCACGGAACCAAAGAGTATCGAGTTGGGAATTCCGTTGGACCTCGCGACGTGCCCGCACCAGGCCATCTTTTGTCTTTTGATAGTTGTGAACAGATCTTCAAAAGGACCAATCGCGTCTTCAACTCTCTGACGGATGTCTACGTTCGTGACACGATCCTTATATGTAACATTTAGGAGTTTTCTATAGCACCGCATTTCCATTGCACGTATTCTGCCCTGGATATCTGCTGTAATGGTCCAGGTCTCGCAGGCATACAGAAATATTGACATCACCAAAGAGCGCAGTAGTTTGACTTTTATGCCGAGGGCGAGGCGCTTGTCTCGCCAAATAGGTTGCAGCCTAGTCAGCGCCGCTGTTGTTTGTGCTATTCTGGCAATTACCTTTGGCTTCGAACCTTCTTCGCTGATCAACGATCCTTCTTCTTCTTCTTCTTCATCGTACGCAGTGATCAACGATCCCAGATATTTGAAACGTTTCACCACCTCAAGTACCTGCCCATTTGCCTCTATGACAGATTGAAATCCTGCAACATTATTGGTCATGAGTTTTGTTTTATCAGCATTTATTTCCATACCAAAACTCAGTGCAGCTCTTTCCAATCTACCAATCAACTCCTGGAGTTCCGTCTCTGTGCCTGCCAATACGTCAATATCATCAAGATTAGATATTAGAAAATATTTTTTAGTTGAGAGTAGTGAATGCTTGGAATGCATGCCACCGGAGGTAGTGGAGGCAGGGACAGTTAATGCATTTAAAAATAAATTGGATGTGCATAGCTTTTAGAGCAAGGTGGTGTAAATGAAACTGGTTGTATACAGACTCTGCAGGGTATTCTAAACCAGTATAAAGACGTTAAGTAAGCATGTTTTGGTCCTTCATTCTTGTACAACCGTACACTGGTCTCAACAGATGTCTCTATGACCTCTTGCAGTTATGGGAAAGGCAAGACATACAGCGATATATATCATTCCCTCTTTGGGGCTTCGGGAGTAAACCCTGATGAAAAATCTGCATCCTGTGCTATTTCCAGTCATCTCGATAATGTCTTGCCACAGCCAAAGGTAGATCAGGATCAGACATTGAGGTTGACAAATGGTGCAGTTTCTTCTCAATTTTATCCAAATCACCAGACACAGCAAGACACAAGACTGTCCACACGGCTGAGCAAAACTAGTGGTCTTCATCACATGGGATGGACGAACAGCATGACCGCCTAAGCAGACTATAACTTATATCAATAATGGTCCGAGGGAGCGACCATGCTAAAAAAAGCTGTGGGGAACTGGCGAAGACCTGAAACGCACAATCTCCTTCGTGAATCTCATCGCACCGGAAGCATATCATCAGGTGATCGAAAAACAAGAAAAATGGTAATAGCTGGTTTGTCACTGCTTTTATTTGTTTAATTTGTTAAAATATTTTTGTATTTACCTTATTTATCTATTCCCCAAGGCGGTGTACGTTGCACTGTGGTTTTTTATTTTGTGCCTGTCAGCCCATTACATCTGATTTCAGCATTCATTTTATGTTAGGGTCTGATTCCTCCTGCATTGTCTAAGGGGTTTGCTTCCCCGGGGTATCGGCCAGTACTGTGATGGGGATCGAACCCAGCTCCTTTGGTTGTGAGCCGTGTCACTTAACCACTAGCCCACGCAGTCCCCTTATTCTGGGAATGAAAAATATGTCTTTCTTCTTAGTTCATCCTTCTGCTTTTGTCTTGGAAGACGAGTGGTCAGGAGGTATGTGTCTACTTCAGGTTTGCGCTGGGTGGGAGCTTTGTCTTGAGGACAGGATGAACTTTAGGAGTGTATCTTTGATCCACTCTATCCATCGTCACTGAGGTCGACCTCTTGCCCGTAATCCTGAAGCCTCCATGCAGGATGACCTTGCTGCAGGTTGCATTCTAGCCAAATGTTCAAACACTATTTCTATCCATCTTCAGTCCACTTGTGCCGTTAAATGTCGTGGGGAGCTCTGACCTCTTGATTCCACTTGTGCCGTAGGGAGGTCTGACCTCTTCAGTGCACTTGTGCCGTTAGATGTCGTGTGGAGGTCTGACCTCTTCAGTCCACTTGTGCCGTTAGATGTCGTGGGGAGGTCTGACCTCTTCAGTCCACTTGTGCCGTTAGATGTCGTGGGGAGGTCTGACCTCTTCAGTCCACTTGTGCCGTTAGATGTCGTAGGGAGGTCTGACCTCTTCAGTCCACTTGTGCCGTTAGACGTGTGGAGGTCTGACCTCTTCAGTCCACTTGTGCCGTTAGATGTCGTGTGGAGGTCTGACCTCTTCAGTCCACTTGTGCCGTTAGAAGTGTGGAGGTCTGACCTCTTCAGTCCACTTGTGCCGTTAGACGTGTGGAGGTCTGACCTCTTCAGTCCACTTGTGCCGTTAGATGTCGTGTGGAGGTCTGACCTCTTCAGTCCACTTGTGCCGTTAGATGTCGTGTGGAGGTCTGATCTCTTTAGTCCACTTGTGCCGTAGGGAGGTCTGACCTCTTGATTCCACGTGTGCCGTGTGGAGGTCTGACCTCCTTTATTTGTGACCTCATATTTTTTTTATTGCAGACGAAAATCCGCAGGTGACTTGCCAGGTCAATCCAAGTTTCTGTAACTGACTGTTAGGTTGGTAGTCTCTTGAATATACAATCACCTATTTTTAGGACTGGTGGCGGTGGAAACGTAAATTATAGCAAGGTAGATCCGTAGCCTGCCAAGCGCCATCTATGCCGCTCCGTTAACCGCAAAGCCAAAACTGATTTATAGCCACAAAGTTTCCTTTTTGCCAAATATTCTCTGTCTGGCGATAATCCCTAGAATAATTTGAGTAGATTTTTAACTTGAAATTGCTCGAGCATCGGCCGCTAAGCCTACTCTTTACGGTTTCCAACTGTCAAATGATTTTTTACCATTCACACAACTGCACACGGGTGTCTGATCTCACTACTCATAGATCAGGGGAGATTGTTACACTATAAAACGTGAACAAAATCCTGGTCTCCACCTTGATTTGAACCCGCGACATCCAACACCTGAGGCAAACACTTTACCTCGAGTTCACTTGGTCACAGTATTTTATGTTTTTTTATATTTTATTTTTGTCAATATAGTAATTAACCGATGTAGTCTCCGCCATTTTTCTCACCATGCTGTTGCGAATTTGTTTGTGAGCTGTCTACCTGCTAATCCTCGTACACAGTGCATCTCAGAGGTCTGGATCTTACGTTTGTGTCTATCTAATAAGGCCTAAGTTTGACACTGATAACATTACAAAGGGTAGATCAGCGTGTTTATCAGCGTCTGTTTAGTCGATGTAATCACATTGTCTCAGTATCCGAGCTCGCTAGTACTGTCTCTTGTCTGTCTCAGTATCCGAGCTTGCTAGTACTGTCTCTTGTCTGTCTCAGTATCCGAGCTCGCTAGTACTGTCTCTTGTCTGTCTCAGTATCCGAGCTCGCTAGTACTGTCTCTTGTCTGTCTCAGTATCCGAGCTCGCTAGTACTGTCTCTTGTCTGTCTCAGTATCCGAGCTCGCTAGTACTGTCTCTTGTCTGTCTCAGTATCCGAGCTCGCTAGTACTGTCTCTTGTCTGTCTCAGTATCCGAGCTTGCTAGAAGTGTCTGTCTCAGTATCCGAGCTCGCTAGTACTGTCTCTTGTCTGTCTCAGTATCCGAGCTTGCTAGTCCTGTCTCTTGTCTGTCTCAGTATCCGAGCTCGCTAGTCCTGTCTCTTGTCTGTCTCAGTATCCGAGCTCGCTAGTAGTGTCTCTTGTCTGTATCAGTATCCGAGCTCGCTAGTCCTGTCTCTTGTCTGTCTCAGTATCCGAGCTCGCTAGTAGTGTCTCTTGCTTGTCTGTCTCAGTATCCGAGCTCGCTAGTCCTGTCTCTTGTCTGTCTCAGTATCCAAGCTCGCTAGTAGTGTCTCTTGTCTGTCTCAGTATCCGAGCTCGCTAGTAGTGTCTCTTGTCTGTCTCAGTATCCGAGCTCGCTAGTCCTGTCTCTTGTCTGTCTCAGTATCCGAGCTCGCTAGTCCTGTCTCTTGTCTGTCTCAGTATCCGAGCTTGCTAGTCCTGTCTCTTGTCTGTCTTAGTATCCGAGCTCGCTAGTACTGTCTCTTGTCTGTCTCAGTATCCGAGCTCGCTAGTAGTGTCTCTTGTCTGTCTCAGTATCCGAGCTCGCTAGTACCGTCTCTTGTCTGTCTCAGTATCCGAGCTCGCTAGTACTGTCTCTTGTCTGTCTCAGTATCCGAGCTCGCTAGTAGTGTCTCTTGTCTGTCTCAGTATCCGAGCTCGCTAGTACTGTCTCTTGTCTGTCTCAGTATCCGAGCTCGCTAGTACTGTCTCTTGTCTGTCTCAGTATCCGAGCTCGCTAGTACTGTCTCTTGTCTGTCTTTCGAACAAATTTTTACCTATATCCAAACAACTTTCAAGACCAGTTTCACGTATCCACAATAAAGCGATCAGATCTCGGTATAGATGCACTGGGGTCAGTTTCCGAAGATGGAGTTCAGTGAATGAGATGTTTCTGTTTCTAAGAATCGACGTCACTGCACTCTGGGCATACCCATAGGTGCTCAGTCTCTCTCAGCAAATGGCGTAAGGCATGGATGCTGATGGTCCTTGTAGCTCGCTAGTTGTACACTCTCCTGCGCCGTCTTCTCATGCGCCCCACTCCGCTCAAACCTCGTTTAATGTCGAAACTTTGCAGTCTGTGGATTGCTGCTTCATCTATTGCGGTGTCCTCATCCAGCAGGTGGTCATTGATTTATTTCAAAATGTCACTTCTATCCATCGCTAACGTGCCCATGATGGGAGATTGTGAAGCCAAGATGTCAGCTCTTTCGTTGCCCTGAACCCCAGCATGAGCAGGACAGTAGATCCATGTCAACGCCTGGAGGTTTCAGGCCTCAAAAGCTGCTATCCACTCGTACCTAAGCCATCCCTTCTATACTTTCTGAAGCACGGCTTGCGCGTCTGTCCCGATGACTGCCCTTGTTAAAGAAGTCTCTGATATCCATCTCAGCGCTGAGGTCACTGCTTCCATCTCCATTCTCATATTGGAGGTTGTTGACATGTATGCCCCACTGCGCTCAGCAACGACCTCTCCTCTCACTCTATCCGAGAAACCCCAGTTTGATGTCCAACTCCGCACGATTGATCCGTCGGTGTATATGACAGCATCCCTCTCCTGCGTGTTCTCAGTTATCAGCTGATTCGCCTCGTGGTCTGCTCTCCCGTTGCTCCATTCTCTGCATTCCTTGCCTAAGGTTATGATGACTCTCTGGTACTCTATCATTCTATCCCCAGTGTAGACCCATTCTTCCCCTTTGAATATTGCCTCAGCTGGAATGACGTGTCTGATTGTTGTCTCAAACTGTGCCATCCATGACGACCCTCTCTTGATTCTTGATCTCTTGATGTCTGAGATACTACTGTGCAGAATGAGCTGACAGCCAGCGACTGATGGTTCATTGCATGGTTCAAAGTCAGCGAATCAGAGCTGACAAAGACCTTAATCAACGTTGATATGGCGGCCCTGGATACAGTCTGCACTAGTGTAGCCTGGCTTTGAGAATAGGAACGGTAGTGGGATGGCAAATATGGAACCAAAGAAACCAATTGAAGCAGGGTGTCGGAACGAAAGGCGCAGCCTCGCTGTAAACTTCGACACGATTTGTTTAGGACAAACGTCGACAAAGAATTCTCATTATCGACACGCTCCAGTCGACCCATCTGTAAATTGTTATCTGGTCTACTGATAGTGCAGGGAACCGCCTACTCTACATAATTAAAAAAGCTGAGGCATATGAAGGCGTGAATACTTCATCCTTGCCAGCAGCGTCACTATTGGACCACCTTTAAACTTTACATCACTTTTAGGTGTGTGATGCTACTGACTTTGCGGGCAAATTGAAACAGCTGGCGGGCTGGACGTGGCCCTTCGGCCCGACTGTTTACGACACATGATCTAGGCTAATGCAGTAAGCGAATGAATACAGGGGACATTAAGCAATTCCTTGACAGATGAACTCACCTGCAGAATTAATTCCCTTCTGGCTAATTAGAAACGGTAATTATAATAATTTGTATTTATTTACAATTTGGCATGTTCTGCATTTGATTAATGGCTTTTAATTCCATGAAGCGAATGTCAATATGACCTTAGGTATGAAAATAACCCAGAATGCCACGAACGTCCAGGAAATTGATAAAGAGCTGTCACAAATGGGCCGGGTGCGATTTTTGGACATTTGTCACAGCGTCCTTGTCTGAACTATAGAGTGGTTTCCCGGATTATAATATGTGTGACAGAGACGATAATAGGCCTACTGACATTCTGAGTGTAGGTTTTTAACGGTGCGATTAAGAGGGTGTTTTAATACATCAGTGGTGTGGATTGGACATCTAAAAACTGCCCTACGGCTTTTCCCCATTTCTTGGGAAGTGGCGTTGTTTTAAAGCTGAGGACTGCAGGCGGCGTCATCACTGCTGTCGCCACGTCGTGTGCTGGTTAGGGTTTTTTAAATTTCTGATATTTCACCCCTAACAGAAAAACAACATATGGGGATTTGAACCGCTGCCCTTCTTGTCAGCAGACAGGCATCGAAACCATTCGGCCACGCGCTCCTCTGTTTGGACATCGATATTTTTAAAAAAAACAGCTATGATTCGGGAAAAAAATACGGGAAATCACGTATGCTGTAAAGAATACGTGGTATCGTAGGTTTGGAATATATTCCATCTAGGACATAAAATAACAAAAGAGGGCAACTGCGAAAAACGAAATCTGAACGTCTTAATACTGGTTTAGAAGACTCAATAGAGTCTGTGTACAACCAGTTTCTTGGAGTGTGGTTTTTGCAGATTTGCGAGACCATCTTAATAGACTCAAACACTAGAGCTAAGTAGACCCGCAGCCAGTTAGGCACCATCTATAGCTGCTCTTAACAAACCACCTGGGAAAGGTACAAATAACTTAGTTAGATTTTTAACTTAAATTTTGTACTAGCAGCAGCCGTTAAGCCTACTCTTTTCGATTTCCAACTGCCAAGGGATTTTTAACGTGCTCGACACTGAACACGGGAGTCCGATCTCACTACCCAGAGATCAGGGGAATTCTTACCAGACGACCCATTTGAAAAACAGCCGGATCGCCACGGTGATTCAAACACGCGACTTCTACCCCGAGGTGGAGACCTTACCTCGAGACCACTGAGTCCACCCGAGTCATAGATAGCTTTGTTAAAGGTAATATCTCATTCAAGAACCGGACGTTAGATATTTCCTGATGTTTTTGTAGGAAGATTTTCATGGGTGGGGGAGCTGTCACCACGCCCAACCCCGCTCTTTTCTCATCCCGGCTTATGGCTGCCTGACAAGTTCATCTGTACTAGAAAGTGATTAAATTACCGGAGAGACATAAAAACAGATTTTTATTAAATTTAAAATGCATCGGACTTACAGAAAACCGGATTTCTTCCTGCAGGACTGAGTCGCTTACTGTCTGAAAAAGTAAAACATAAATATATACATTAAAAGTTGACACATGAAGTGTGTGGCTTTCTCGAGAGTGGGCTGGGTAGCTAAGTCTGGGATTACAACGTGAAATGATTCAAAATCAAGAACAGACAGAAAACAATCCGGGCGTGGATTCGTTACTGATACTACCGCTTCTCCAGTCAACTCATCTGTAAATGGGTACCTGGCGAATGAGTTGGGGAAGGTATAGAAAACAAGGAAGGGAGCTGGCCACCTTATAAGCGGCGGCTTAGTACATGAAAAGCAAATGTTGTAATAAGACTGATATTTACCTTTCACAACAAATGAATTGTAGACAATAGACACACACACTTGAAGGCAGGTTATGAACAGTCAAGGGTCAAGGAGGACAAACCAAGCAGAAATGTAGGTTGTAAACCAGTAAGATCCACCAAGGAAAATGAAGCAAAGTAGCGTAATTTCGTTCCACACAAGCAAGAAGTTTGAAGTTGTAGTTGTTGGCCAATGCCATTAGTACTGACGTCCTAACTTCCAACGATGAGTCTCTGGTAGTAAGTTACAGCTGCTCTTCTTACTCCCCGACACGTATTGAGTAAGGCAGAGCTGAAATCTCCAGACTTGTAATAAGATGTTGCCCAGTCATTTCACCACAAGGGGAATTATAATTTCCATCCCCAAATCGTTAGCCCAGCTGCTGGTTTCAGATGCCCTGCGTGTAAGAGGGATGAACATTTGTTCAGTAAGATTCATCTGAATATGAAGTGAAGTGGGATTTTGGTCATAGATTTTCGTCTGACTGACATTGAATGTGAGAGTTGGTCAATATGATTCACCTGATGGAGTCTTTGGGAGAATGATTCACCTGATCTAATCGTGAGATGGGGTCTTTGGGAGAATGATTCACCTGATCTAACCGTGAGATGGGGTCTTTGGGAGAATGATTCACCTGATCTAACCGTGAGATGGGGTCTTTGGGAGAATGATTCACCTGATCTAACCGTGAGATGGTGTCTTTGGGAGAATGATTCACCTGATCCCACCTGACCAGACGCTAGTGGTGTCTGCTTGGAATGCATTGCCAGGGGAGGTAGTGGAGGCAGGGACAGTTAATACATTTAAGAATAAACTGGATGCGCATAGCTTTTAGAGCAAGGTGATGTAAATGTAACTGGTTGTATACAGACTCTGCAGGGTCTTCTAAACCAGTATAAAGACGTTAAGTTAAGTTAAGTAGTCTCCTCTCCCCACCTGACCAGACGATAGTCTCCTCTCCCCACCTGACCAGACGCTAGTCTCCTATCTCAACCTGACCAGACGATAGTCTCCTCTCCCCATCTGACCAGACGCTAGTCTCCTCTCCCCACCTGACCAGACGTTAGTCTCCTATCTCAACCTGACCAGACGATAATCTCCTCTCCCCATCTGACCAGACGTTAGTCTCCTCTCAACACCCGAGCAGACGTTAGTCTCCTCTCCCAACCTGACCAGACGTTAGTCTCCTCTCTCAACCTGACCAGACGCTAGTCTCCTCTCTCAACCTGACCAGACGCTAGTCTCCTCTCCCCACCTGACTGACGATAGTCTCCTCTCCCCACCTGACCAGACGTTAGTCTCCTCTCCCCACCGGACCAGACGTTAGTCTCCTCTCCCCACCTGACCAGACGTTAGTCTCCTCTCCCAACCTGACCAGACGCTAGTCTCCTCTCCCCCCCTGACTGACGATAGTCTCCTCTCCCCACCTGACCAGACGTTAGTCTCCTCTCCCCACCTGACCAGACGTTAGTCTCCTCTCCCCATCTGACCAGACCTTTGTCTCTTCTCCCCACCTGACCAGACGCTAGTCTCCTCTCCCCACATGACCAGACGTTAGTCTCTTCTCCCCACCTGACCAGACGCTAGTCTACTCTCCCCACCTGACCAGACGCTAGTCTCCTCTCCCCACCTGACCAGACGATAGTCACAAACACACATAATAAAACATATCTGTTTCTCTCCACAAACTAACAAGATAAAACACGCCTATTTCTTCTCTGACGCTCACCTGACAAAACAGCATCTGTGTTTCTGGTACCATCAACAGGAGGAAGCCACTCTCAGCATCGGTCTGCTCCTGGAGCTGTACAAACATACATGGGGAAGGAGTAGGGGACATGCCACAGCAGTTAGGCCCATTTACAATACAAAGATATCCATGTAATTTCAATAATTGTCAGTGGATTTGACTTAAGAGTTGGAATGGAACAGTAACACTGAAACCTACCAGGCCTGTCGCACGGAGGATGGGCTGGATATGATGGCACAGGACAGGAAAACTTGGCGAGTTTTTGCTGACGCTCATGATCGAAAGGGAGCGTAAGGGCTTAGATTGATTGATTGATGATTAATATATACATATTCTTTTTTATTGAGAAACACATTGACCATAAATCGGAAGTTATCGCAGAAGGATAACAATTAGCAATAAATGTTATCAACAATTCTCCAATTGCTTGTGATAATTTAAGCCATCCTTTGTTACAAAAATTAATGGACTTTTTCATCTGTATACACCTGACAGTCAACCATTCACCTAACTTTCCACTTCACCCTTTATACCCTAACCCTTGAAAGAGTTAAGTGTTTTCGTCAGAGCAGGGATATAACACTTTCTCTCTGTCGCAACGTCCAATTTGTTTAACTAAAGCGATTTTACAATGTTATTCAAATAATTTTAAAAAGAAAATGAAAGATTGCATTTCACAAATTATTGTTTGGCTGTCAAAAAATATATTGATCTATTAGTTTGTAATGGTTAAACGATTTCCCCTGTCGATTTCGTCAGAACGTTACAACCGGAAATGAACTACTTTTAAGAATCAATCAATTGAAAAGTTAATTGATCAAAATAAATCTATTGGTTACATTTCCAGACTTACCGTATCGATGAACTAACGAATAACTTATCATCAATCTCATTTTGGGTTCCGATGTCAACTTAGACGAACACAGACGCTGGTCTATTTTCGGTTCCGATGTCAACTTAGACGAACATAGACGCTGGTCTATTTTGGGTTCCGATGTCAACTTAGACAAACACAGACGCTGGACTATTTTGGGTTCCGATGTCAACTTAGACGAACACAGACACTGGTCTATTTCAAATACGTTTTCCATTTAGTATTCAAAAGCATACCTCTCTTGATATTCATACGAATAAAAGAAAGATAAAGCAGGTAAAAGAATTTATGTACTTGGGAGCTGTTGTTATTGATGATGGCAGACTCGATAGAGAGATATAGACGAGAGTGTAGAGGGCAAACGCTGTCACATGCCAGCTCTCTCCACTACTAAGACATCCCACGGTTTCCCTCCAAGCAAAAAAGTAGATGATAAATAGTCTCTCCAGCCGAACACTGTGCTACCAGTGCCAGACATGGATGCTGAATAAGACCCAGAAACCAAAGTTAGCCACCTACAAAAGGTCACTAACAACACCAGAAGAGACATAATCACAAATATAAGTATTCAGGAGAAGGTTGGAACAATTCCCTGCCTATAGTACATAGAGCAACAGAGAATGAATTGGTTTGGCCACATTGTGAAAATGCAACCAGATCATATTGTTCATGAAACCTTCTACAGGAGAACATCAGGAAGAAGGGCTAGAGGTAGACCAAGGAAAAGGTGGATAGACAGCAGAAACCAGACATGACATAGATTGGGGGGGGGGAGTGGGGGTGATGTTACTCGGGCCACGGGAGATGCGAAAGACAAATACATATCACGACACTGGGCTACAGCCTGGTAGAAAGTGAGACAAGACTGGGCTACAACCTGGTAGAAAGTGAGACAAGACTGGGCTACAACCTGGTAGAAAGTGAGACGACACTGGGCTACAACCTGGTAGAAAGTGAGACGACACTGAGCTACAACCTGGTAGAAAGTGAGACGACACTGAGCTACAACCTGGTAGAAAGTGAGACGACACTGGGCTACAACCTGGTAGAAAGTGAGACAAGACTGGGCAACAGCCTGGTAGAAAGTGAGACGACACTGGGCTACAGCCTGGTAGAAAGTGAGACGACACTGGGCTACAGCCTGGTAGAAAGTGAGACGACACTGGGTTACAGCCTAGTAGAAAGTGAGACGAGACTGGGCTACAGCCTGGTAGAAAGTGAGACAACACTGGGCTACAACCCGGTAGAAAGTGAGACAACACTGGGCTACAATCTGGTAGAAAGTGAGACGACACTGGGCTACAATCTGGTAGAAAGTGAGGCAACATTGGGCTACAATCTGGTAGAAGGTGAGACGACACTGGGCTACAATCTGGTAGAAAGTGAGACGACACTGGGCTACAGGCTGGTAGAAAGTGAGACGACACTGCGCTACAGCCTGGTAGAAAGTGAGACAACACTGGGCTACAACCCGGTAGAAAGTGAGACAACACTGGGCTACAACCTGGTAGAAAGTGAGACGACAAAAGAAGAATCCACGAGAACGAACAAATCCACCATTTTCAATCGAAATACGTTATCCATCCATGTTAAAATGAGCTTTTTTTTGAAATGTGAATTTTATTTTAGTATGTCTGTTCAAAATGCAAATGTTACGATGCTGTTTCTTCCTCTGTTGATAAATGTCTCTGTGGACCATAGAGCAGGATATATTTAATGTGGAGTCAGTGAAGGTCCTAACATTCAGACAATTCAACATGGAGTCAGTGAAGGTCCTAACATTCAGACAATTCAACGTTCAGTCAGTGAAGGTCCTAACATTCAGACAATTCAACGTTCAGTCAGTGAAGGTTCTAACATTCAGGCAATACAACGTGGAGTCAGTGAAGGACTACTATGCAAAGCCGAAGCATTTGGCTTACTGACAACATACATTAAAGATGCCGCGTTGAATACAAGGATTCGAGGTATTCCAAGTCAAGTAGGTCCAAATACTCCCACGATACAAAGTGGACACAGCGAAGGTCCAAATGCTAAAAAATACAGTGTGGATTCAATGGATGCAGCAGTATTGATACTACAATGTGCAGTGAAGGTCCTAATACTCACATAATGTATCGTGAATTCAATGAAGGTCCAAATACTCATAAAGCATATCGTGAAATCAACGAAGGTCCAAATACTCATATAACATAGCGTGAAGTCAACAAAGGTCCAAATACTCCCACGATACAATGTGGAGTCAGTGAAGGTCCAAATACTCACATAATACAGTGTGCAGCCAAGGAAAGTCCAAATATTCACCAATTACAACGTGGACTCAACAAAGGCCCTTAAACTCATTTACAGATAGGTAAACGTGAGCGTGACGGTTATAGGAGTTGTATTCTGTACCTTTGCCTCGAAAATCTAGCGATTTACTACTACGACAATCAAGCGGTCGTATTCCGCTAATTAACAAAATAATATGAAAGATTCCAGATTCCAAAGAAGTCGTGGCTAGTCGTGGGGAGAGGAGGGTTGAAACATACTGTGACAACGGTTAACGTAGCAGAGGAGAGAGATAGAGGGAGGGAGGGAGGGAAAATATTGGACAGCCTGAAGGAATGCTAGAGGGAATGACTAACAACAGTTGATATGAGTGGATGGAGATCTATGAATGTTAACGTCAAAATGTAAGTAACATTTGCTGGCTGTGGTTAATTTATAATCTCCATTTGTTTCAACAGTAGACGTTCTTAGTCGTACAAGATGTACGTAAAATGCTTCTCAGGAAACCACATTTATGTTGGTGGAAGTGATTTCTTTGTTCGTTTATTTGGCTTGGCTTCGTTCATTCTCAATCTCCCGCTACCCAACCCTGAAAAGGCTTAAGAAGCAGAATGTAGCCCAGAGAACGGAATGCGTTGTGTTGTAGTTTACAGCTTGACTGCGATATTTGCACCTTTCGGTCTAACACATCCGACTTCAACAAGCATTTTTTGAGTGCCGGGTTAGCATTCCCTCTTCGATCCCTTCTCCTTAGCCAGTCTGCCCTGCTGCAGCCTGTTATCCAGGATCACCGCGTGGAGGTGTAGAAGGGTCTTGGCAGCTCTGGTTTGCTGGCCCTGACGCTAGCAGTCAGCTATGGGTCGCTGACCACTGCAGCTCATGCGCTGCTCAGCATCTTGATCCCATTCGTTTATTTGATGATACAGGAGTCACTTCCATTTTAGGAAAACCAAATAGTTTGGAGTGTAAACTGATTGGGGTTTGCGGAGGAAGATGCGGCAGTTAATGAGGTGAGAGCGGTTCATTGGTGGGACCAAGATGCAGCAGTGAATGAGTTGACAGCCGCTCATTGGTGGGACCAAGATGCAGCAGTGAATGAGTTGAGAGCGGCGCATTGGTGGGACCAAGATGCAGGAGTGAATGAGTTGACAGTCGCGCATTGGTGGGACCAGGATGCAGCAGTGAATGAGTTGAGAGCGGCTCATTGGTGGGACCAAGATGCAGCAGTGAATGAGTTGAGAGCGGCTAATTGGTGGTACCAAGATGCAGCAGTGAATGAGCTGACAGCCGCTCATTGCTGGGACTAAGATGCAGCGGTGAATGAGTTGAGAGCGGCTAATTGGTGGTATCAAGATGAAGCAGTGAATGAGCTGACAGCGGCTACCTGGCTGCTTACATTAGGGCCAAAGAACCAGAGCTGTCCAAGACCCTATAACCGTCTCCATGTGTCGGCCCTGGAAACAGGCTGCGCTAGTGTGGTTTGGCTAAACGAAAATGGATCGCATTTAAAAGGCACACGTGAGCCCCCACCCCCTTTCCTCCCCTTCCCCAAATTATAAAAAAAAACACAAAAAAACAACGTAGCCAGATATGTCGGGCTGAAAGGAGCAGATAATGCAGAGCTCGCTGCAAACGGGGATACAATGTCATTTTCAGGACGAACGCCGTAAGCGAAGATGGCGGTTGAGGAAAGGTTAGTGAAAGACAAAGTAATCTATAACATG
Organism: Ariolimax columbianus; assembly: GCA_036924085.1. Taxonomy (NCBI): domain Eukaryota; kingdom Metazoa; phylum Mollusca; class Gastropoda; order Stylommatophora; family Arionidae; genus Ariolimax; species Ariolimax columbianus. The sequence goes on from JAVGWX010000024.1 coordinate 3,977,487, forward strand.
GAATTGGATAAACAGTATTTGTATTATCAACACTTGTATTATCACACGATCACCATACAATCACCCCACAATAATCACACGATCACAACACAATTGCCAAACAATCACCCTCAATTGTCACACACTCACCACACGATCACCACAAGATCACCATACTATCACCACAAATTCACCACATGAGTTTCAGAGAAATCTTGTCTGTTTTCTTGTGGCCTGGCGACAGGCTAGACACACAGGCAGTGACAAAACAGGCAGCAATAATAAACAGACAACCAGAGACTAGACAGAGAGAAGGAGGGACTGACACAAAACAGACAGAAATATAGGAGACAAACGTAGACTAGACAACAGGAGATTAAGCATATAGAAAGATGGACAGACAGACTTGCCAGGTATAAACCAAGCAGAGAGTACAATGGACCGGGGAAACTAGACATAGTCAGATATTAGACCATACATAGACAGGAAAAAAAGTGCAGAGGCTCAACAGACAGGAGGAAATCCAGAATAGAGAAAGAGGGACATTGTCTAGATTGGCAGAGATAACAACTGACAGAGGTTAAACTGGCAGGCGTGGATCAAGCAGATAAAATATAGACAGAGGTATTATATAGGCAGTGACAACAGATAATTGCAGAAAGACAGGTTGAAACTAGACATAAGCAGACAGATAGGCAGACAGATAGGCAGACAGATAGGCAGACAAACAGATATTCAGACAGATGGGCAGACAGATAGGCAGGCACACAGATAGGTAGACAGATGGGCAGACCGAAGTGCAGACAGATAAACAGACAGACAGACAGATGGACAGACAGATGGGCAGACAGACAGATGGGCAGACAGAGGGGCAGACAGATGGGCAGACAGTTATGCAGATAGATAGGCAGACAGATAGGCAGGCAGATAGTTAGACAGACAGATTGGCAGACAGACATATATGCAGACAGATAGGCAGACAGATGAACAGACAGACATATATGCAGACAGATAGGCAGACAGATAGGCAGACAGATGGGCAGACAGATGGGCAGACAGACATATATGCAGACAGATAGGCAGACATATACGCAGATAGATAGGCAGACAGATGTGCAGACAGACAGATGGGCAGACAGACAGATGGGCATTCAGATGGTCAAATAGATAGGCAGACAGACAGAGACAGATGGGCAGACAGAAAGGCAGACAGATGGGCAGACAGACAAATATGCAGACAGATGGGCAGACAGATATGCAGACAGATGGTCAAACAGATAGGCAGACAGACAGATAGGCAGACAGATGGGCAGACAGACAGATATGCAGACAGATAGGCAGACAGACAGATAGGCAGACAGACAGATATGCAGACAGATGGGCAGACAGATAGGCAGACAGACATATATGCAGACAGATGGGCAGACATATCGACAGACAGATGAGCAGGCAGATGGGCAGACAGACAGTTTTGCAGACAGATGGGCAGACATATGGGCAGGCAGACAGATAGGCAGACAGACAGATATGCAGACAGATAGGTAGACAGATAGGCAGATAGACATATATGCAGACACATGTGCAGACAGATAGACAGACAGATAGGCAGACAGATAGGAAGACAGATGGGCAGCCAGACAGGTAGACAGCTGGGCTGGCAGACAGATAGGCAGACATATAATCAGACTGATGGCCAGACAGACAGATGGGCAGACAGATAAGCAGACAGACGGGCAGACAGTTGGGCAGAAAGACAGATGCGCTGGCAGACAGATGGGCAGACAGATAGGCAGACAGATAGGCAGACAGATAAGCAGACAGACGGGCAGAAAAACATATAGGGAGACAGACAGTTAAGCAGACAGATGGGCAGACAGATAAGCAGACAGATGGGCAGATAAATAAGCAGACAGATAAACAGCCATATGGGCAGACAGACAGATAAACAGACAGACAGATAGGCAGATAGACAGATAGGCAGACAGATAAGCAGACAGATAGGCAGACAGACCGATGGGCGGACAGACAGATGGGATGGCAGACAGATAAGCAGGCAGATGGGCAGACAGATAGGCAGACAGATAGGCAAACATATAGGCAGACAGACAGATGGGCTGGTAGATATGCAGACAGACAGATGGGCTGGCAGATAAGCAGACAGATGAGCAGACAGATGAGCAGGCATACATATAGGCAGACATATATGCAGACAGATGGGCAGACAGATGGGCAGACAGATGGGCAGACCGATTTGCAGGCAGACAGATAGGCAGACAGATCGGCAGACAGATGGGCAGACAGATGGGCAGACAGATAGGCAGACAGATGGGCAGACAGATGGGCAGACAGATGGGCAGACAGATAGGCAAACAGATGGGCAGACAGACAGGTAGGCAGACAGACAGATAGGCAGACAGACAAATAGGTAGACAGATAAGCAGGCAGATAGGTAGACAGACCGATGGGCTGACAGACAGAGGAGATGGCAGACAGATAAGCAGACAGATAGGTAGACAGACCGATGGGCTGACAGACAGAGGGGATGGCAGACAGATAAGCAGACAGATGGGCAGACATATAGGCAGACAGATGGGCAGACAGATGTGCAGACAGATGGGCAGGCAGACAGATAGGCAGACATATAGGCAGACAGATGGGCAGACAGATGGGCAGACAGATGGGCAGGCAGACAGATAGGCAGACATATAGGCAGACAGATGGGCAGACAGGCAAACAGATAGGCAGGCAGAGAGCTAGGCAGACAGATGAGCAGACAGATGAGCAGGCAGACAGATAGGCAGACATATAGGCAGACAGATGGGCAGACAGATGGGCAGACAGATGGGCAGGCAGACAGATAGGCAGACAGATAGGCAGACATATAGGCAGACAGATGGGCAGACAGATAGGCAAACAGATAGGCAGGCAGACAGCTAGGCAGACAGATGAGCAGACAGATGAGCAGGCAGACAGATAGGCAGACATATAGGCAGACAGATGGGCAGACAGATAGTCAGACAGATGGGCAGACAGATGGGCAGACAGATAGGCAGACAGATAGGCAGGCAGACAGCTAGGCAGACAGATGAGCAGGCAGACAGATAGGCAGACATATAGGCAGACAGATGGGCAGACAGATGGGCAGACAGATGGGCAGGCAGACATATAGGCAGACAGATGGGCAGACAAATAGGCAAACAGATAGGCAGGCAGACAGCTAGGCAGACAGATGAGCAGACAGATGAGCAGACAGACAGATAGGCAGACATATAGGCAGACAGATGGGCAGACAGATAGGCAAACAGATAGGCAGGCAGACAGCTAGGCAGACAGATGAGCAGGCAGACAGATAGGCAGACATATAGGCAGACAGATGGGTAGACAGATAGGCAGACAGATGGGCAGACAGATAGGCAGACAGATGGGCAGACAGATGGGCAGACAGACAGGCAGACAGATGGGCAGACATATAGGCAGACAGATAGGCAGACAGATGGGCAGACATATAGGCAGACAGATAGGCAGACATATATGCAGACAGATAGGTAGACAGATAGGCAGACAGATGGGCAGACAGATAGGCAGACAGATGGGCAGACATATAGGCAGACAGATAGGCAGACAGATGGGCAGACATATAGGCAGACAGATAGGCAGACAGATAGGTAGACATATAGGCAGACAGATGGGCAGACAGATGGGCAGACAGATGGGCAGGCAGACAGATAGGCAGACATATAGGCAGACAGATGGGTAGACAGTTAGGCAGACAGATGGGCAGACATATATGCAGACAGATAGGTAGACATATAGGCAGACAGGCATATTATATAGACAACAAAGATTAGACATAGAGAAAGAATAGATATAGAAGCAGATACGAAATAGACAGAAGAACAGACATACAAGATCGATCAGACGGAGAAACAGAGAGACTAGAGAAATACAAGAAAGATAAGAGAAATCGAGATAAGAGTTGGAGACAAGAGAGATGGACAAAAGAAATTAGACATAAAACAGGGAGACTAGATTTAAATACGAGATAGATCAGACAAATAAACATGACGAGTAGACAAACATACAAGATAGATGGGACAGATAAACATGACGACTAGAGAGATAAACAAGATAGATCAGACAGGAAATGGAGAGACTAGAGAGATAAACAATATAGATCAGCCAGAGAAAAATGGAGACTAGACAGACAAGATACGTCAGCCAGAGAAACAGGGAGACCAGACAGACAAGATAGATCAGCCAGAGAAAAATGGAGACTAGACAGACAAGATACGTCAGCCAGAGAAACAGGGAGACCAGACAGACAAGATAGATCAGCCACAGAAAAATGGAGACTAGACAGACAAGATACGTCGGCCAGAGAAACAGGGAGACTAGATAGATCAGCCAGAGAAACATGGAGACTAGACAGACAAGATAGATCAGCCAGAGAAACATGGAGACCAGACAGACAAACAATAGATCAGACAGAGAAACATGGAGACTAGACAGGCAATATAAATCAGACAGAGAAACAAGAAGACTAGACAGACAATATAGAACAGAAAGAAAACAGACATACTAGACATACGTACATAGTGAGAGACTAGAAAGAAAGACCAGAAAGATATGCAGAGAAACTAGACAGACTAATGGGCAGACATAGAGACTAGTGAAAGAGACTAAACAGACTTAATAGACATATATAGTGAATAAACAGAAAGGTGTAACAACTGGACAGGTAGAGAGACTAGATATGCATAGAGAGACCAGACAGGGAGGTATGCCAGGCAAACTAGGCAGACATACATAGTGACTAGACAAACAGATATATAAACTAGACAGACAGATATAGAAACTAGACAGACAGATATAGAAATTAGACAGACAGATATAGAAACTAGACAGACAGATATAGAAACTAGACATACACATATAGAAAATAGACATACATATATAGAAACTGTACAGACATATATAGAAACTAGATAGACAGATAAAGAAACTAGACAGAAATATATAGAAACTAGACAGAAATATATAGAAACTAGAAAGACATATAGAAACTAGAAAGACATATTGAAACTAGACAAAAATATAAAGAAACTAGACAGACAGATATAGAAACTAAACAGACATATATAGAAACTAGACATAAATATATAGAAACTAGACAGAAATATATAGAAACTAGACAGACAGATATAGAAAGTAGTCAGACAGTAATACCAGGCAAACTAGACAGACATACATAGTGACTAGACAGACAGACATCAAGACTAGACAGACAGACAGACATCAAGACTAGACAGACATATCAACTAGACAGGCAACATACTTACATAGCGTACAACTTTGATTTCAAGTTTTGCTGCATCTTGATCGTTTAACTCTCCTGTAGACAAAATAGATCAGAAATTGGTAACGGAAAACTACTAAAAGAAAATGAGATAGGCGAGGGGAGAAGGTGAGGGGAGATAGGAGATGAAAAAGAAAGTAAAATTTAATGAAGAGCAAATAGACATCGACGAAAGCTGAAGAAAACAAAGAAAAAAACATGAATTAAAATAGGATAAAATGAAAAAAAAGATGAGGAATTAGATAAAGGCTGAAAATGAAGTAGACAATTGATCTTTGACATTCTTCTTTGTTGTATATAACGCAATCTATAATTTCCTAGGTTTGTCTGATTGGGAAACAAACCTACATATCTTGTTGAAGGACGATGTCAAATTTGTTATAACAAGGGAGATAAAATAGACAACAAGTGGGAAATAAAAGATTTCATTTGTTAGCTCCCATTGAAAAACAACTGTTACTGTGGATTACTCTCGCAACAAACTGTCAAAGATTGTCAACAACGCGCAGTACTGACACAATATAATAAAACATAGTCTCCATTCTTCTTCTTCTCATTCGTACGCTGTCAGACATCAACCTTTATTTTTTCGAAAAAAGCTGAGGGCATTCTGAGGCTGTCTTCACTGACATAGAGCTTGTCTAGTGTTGCGACTGGTGATGGCCACATCTGCTCTCTCTGATCCTCGTATGTCGGGCAGTTTTGCAGCAAATGCTCAGCGGTCATTTTCCCGGTACCACACGGGCATTCGTCAGTGCCACCTATCTTCAATTTGTTGAATAGGTGGTACCTCAGTCTATTGTGGCCAGTGCGAAGTCTGAAGACCACGACCTGCTCTCTTCTGTTCAACTGGTAATAGGCATCGTTTTTTGTGTATCCAGTATGTTCGGTTTCCCATTTGGTCATGTATCTAGCGCTAATAAGCCGTTTTAACTCTTCGTATGTCATACTAGTATCTGGTTGTGGTAGTCTTGCACCTTCTTTTGCCAGTCTGTCTGCCTCCTCATTGCCTTGGATGTTGCAGTGGGATGGAACCCACTGCACCACTACCCTTTTTGGTCTCGATTCGATATTCGACACTTTACTTACAGTCAGCTCAGCTGCGTGCATTAGCTAACAGAGTGTTCTTGGAAGCTCAAATTGTAAAACATAGATTTTGAAATATTTAAATTGAAATGAAAGTTTTTGATTGTATCTTCAATGTATGATTGTATCTTCAATGTATGATTGTATCTTCAAAACACGATCATTCATTACTATGGAAGATTGAAAAGATAAGAAGCAGATGCTATAATTAGAGAAAGACTCATAATTCACAACAGTTGTGACTCTAGAGAAATTCGCATTACAAACATTTTTATTTGTCTTCATTTCAATTGAGTGACATCTAAATACGTCCGTCACTATTAACGAGTTAGATACATGGCACGCATTGTCATTTTCTGTTGACTTTTGTCTTGTTACCCTGCCTTTCTGCTCTCCATGTTTGATGTTCAGTGCAACAGCAACTGCTACATATTGACATTGTGCAATCCAACTGATGTAGCCCATGCCAGTACTCTCCTGCTGTCGTGCACAGTGGATTAAGCAGCGAATGCGTAACGATGCTTGCCATTCATATGCCAGTATGGAAGAGTAAGGGAATCATTGAATGTTATTTGAATTTTAGATTTTCTTGTAATTTAATCTGGCTCACATTTGAGTCTTCATCTCGCTTTCTCCATCTTTATTCGTCTTCTCTTTCTTCTTCTTCCTCTTTTTCCTTCCCTTCATTTTTGTATCCACTATATTAATTCTTGTTTTCTAATCCTTTTTGTGTCTTACATTTCCTGTCCACTTTTTTGTTTTCTTCTTGTTATTTCTCTTTTTCTATCTTTCCCTTTTTCTCTGTTCTACCACTATATGTTAGTCAGGGTAAGGTGAAATATACTGATCAGACTATGTTAGTCAAAGTCAGGAGAAAGATACTGATCATCAGACTATACTAATCAGGGTAAGGTGAAACATACTGATCAGACTATGTTAGTCAGAGTCAGGAGAAAGATACTGATCATCAGACTATACTAATCAGGGTAAGGTGAAACATACTGATCAGACTATGTTAGTCAGAGTCAGGAGAAAGATACTGATCATCAGACTATACTAATCAGGGTAAGGTGAAACATACTGATCAGACTATGTTAGTCAGAGTCAGGAGAAAGATACTGATCATCAGACTATACTAGTCAGAGTCAGGTGAAACATACTGATCAGACTATGTTAGTCAGGGTCAGGTAAAACATAATAATAAAGATCCCCAGATCGTACACCCGACTACCTTAAAAGTCTAAACCATGTAATTATAATTTCATTTCCTATATGAGTGTCGCAGTGGTCTATTTATGACCTCTGTCCTGTCTATGACTTTCCAGAAATCCAACTAAGCAGTTCAATGTTTGTAATTTGCTTCCTCTATACAACGTCTGCCCTACCACGTCCTCATTAGTCGTATTGGTGGGCCGTCGGGGAATGACAATAGCACGAAAAGCAAATTCAATTACGGGCCGAGGACTGGGTCACAGTTCTAAGGACTTGGAACAACCAGGGTTAATGTAATCAGAAGCTTGAAGTCACACAGTCACAACTTGCGACACTTATAATTGTAAGTCAGAGACAACACAAACAGCTTGGCAGGCTACTAAGAGCAAGGTGGCCAGACACAAACTGGGAGTGGAAGCCGAATACTCCACCCGAAATAGAAACAACAAACAAAAAACACACTCAATACGCCAAGTCAAATAAAACACATAAACGTCTTACATTCTTTGTTGTTAGTAGATCTGTACTTTTACAATAGCACATGGCTGTGTGGAGGTCCCAGCTCTAGTATGAGCTGGATGTAGCCATGAGAAAGTTTTCCTGCTTAGCACCCTGCATCGTTGGGACAAGCGCTTTCGGAGGGTGGTTAACCGATGTGCTAGTCCATCTTAAGAGACTCAAACACTAGAGCAAAGTAGACCTGCAGCCTGTTAGAGGCCATCTATGCTGCTCTAAACAAACCACTTAACCATGGCGTTGTCATGCCATGTTACACAGTTAGTCTCCTCTTACGACATGCTCTCTGTGGGGCAGTGGTGCTATTCTTGGCCTTGTCTTACACAAAGAGCCCGGCAGACCACTACTATATTTCAGTCACATACCTTCAAGTAGGGCTAATTTGTGTTGCCCCCATGTTACTACTGCAGATTTCCTTCAAGAAGGGCTACTGCAGATTTCCTTCAAATAGGGCTACTGCAGATTTCCTTCAAGAAAGGCTACTGCAGATTTCATTCAAATAGGGATACTGCAGATTTCCTTCAAGAAGGGCTACTGTTTGTGTTGCCCCAGTGTTGCTACTGCAGATTTCCTTCAAGAAGGGCTATTGCAGATTTCCTTCAAATAGGGCTACTGCAAATTTCCTTCAAAAAGGGCTACTGCAGATTTCCTTCAAGAAGAGCTACTGTTTGTGTTGCCCCAGTGTTGCTACTGCAGATTTCCTTCAAGAAGGGCTACTGCAGATTTCCTTCAAATAGGGCTACTGCAGATTTCCTTGAAATAGGGCTACTGCAGATTTCCTTCAAGAAGGGCTACTGCAGATTTCCTTCAAGAAGGGCTACTTTTTGTGCTGCCCCCTTGTCACTACTGCAGATTTCCTTCAAGAAGTACTGCTGTAGATTTCCTTCAAATAGGGCTACTGCAGAATTCCTTCAAGAAGGGCTACTGCAGATTTCCTTCAAGAAGGGCTACTACAGATTTCCTTCAAATAGGGCTACTGCAGAATTCCTTCAAGAAGGGCTGCTGTATATTTCCTCCAAGAAGGGCTACTACAGATCTCCTTCAAATAGGGCTACTGCAGAATTCCTTCAAAAAGGGCTACTGTTTGTGTTGTCCCTGTGCTACTTCTGCAAATTACATAATCGGCTTATATTAAAGCCGAGAAATAGTTACACATCGACAACCGAAAAAGATATAACATTAGAATAACTGGCCCATTCAACATAATAAATGATATTGCTCTTCAACAATTCAACTATTTTGGCATTGTTTTGTCGGCCCACAGGATGATGTGCAGGGAGGTAAAGACTAGGTGTCAGACAGCATATGTGGTATCTTATGTCAGCACTGATTAAGCCCACGATCATTTGACAACACAGCAACAGCAGATAAACAGCATATTTATGCCGATTCTGTGATACCAGTGCCAAATATGACCTCTGTGATACCAGTGCCAAACATGAACTATGAGCTGCCAGTGCCAAACATGACCTCTGTGATACCAGTGCCAAACAGGACCTCTGAGCTGCCAGTGCCAAATATGACCTCTGTGATACCAGTGCCAAACATGATCTCTGTGCTACCAGTGCCAAACATGACCTCTGAGCTACCAGTGCCAAACATGGTCTCTGTGCCACCAGTGCCAAACATGATCTCTGTGCTACCAGTGCCAAACATGACGTCTGAGCTGCCAGTGCCAAACATGATCTCTGTGCTACCAGTGCCAAACATGACCTCTGTGCTACCAGTGCCAAACATGACCTCTGAGCTTCCAGTGCCAAACATGATCTCTGTGCTTCCAGTGCCAAACATGATCTCTGAGCTTCCAGTGCCAAACATGATCTCTGTGCTACCAGTGCCAAACATGATCTCTGTGCTACCAGTGCCAAACATGACCTCTATCCAGGGCGTGTGAGAGCAGTATTTTGAGGCGTGAAAAGAAGTGTTTGAGGAAGGTCATCGGTGTTATCAGGAGAGACAGAATGCGGAACGACGACATTCGAAGTATGGTCGGCTCTACGGCTTGTTTCGAATACATTTCCAGGCAGAAAATAAGTTGATTTGGTCATCTCATGAGAATGCACACTCATCATCTTCCACTGATCGCTTACAACGCTGGTAGATCTGGCTACATGGAGAGGAAGAGTGATTGTGCAAGCGACACTGGCTCATATTGAACGACGAAAACCACTTAGTGCAGGACAAACGACTTAATCCTCCCACGACGCTTAACGGCATAAAAGGCAAAGGCCGCCGTCCATCGTAGCCAATGATGGCATAATTAATTATGCTAGCGCTATTTTTAGTAAGGATTAACTGCGCTAATTTTTATCCTCATTCTCTCGTCTCCAGCCGCCCGACCCCAGTGGCAAGTCAAGGACAAGACGACTAGGGGGCGACTACGAGATGCAGGGAACTCCGCATCAAGCACCCGTGAAAAAGATGGCGGTGTCCGGAGTCGAACCCACACTATCTGATCACGAGGCCGACGGCTTAACCACTTCGCCACGGAATTCCCAACGCTAACGGAATAAATGGAAATAAAACTAACTAACTCGTGCAAGGGGCGTTTAAGTCAAACCGGGACTTTTTGTAACAAAAAATACACTTTTCAAGCAGTCCAATTGCCCTTTTTTGTTCGACATAATCTGCAACGTGTATACACTTATCCCAGCGTTTAAGTAATGCTTGAAAAGCTTCAGGGTTGAAAGATTTGTCAGTATGTCTGAACCAATCCAGGACAACCTGTTTCACTTCATTTTCAGTGCTGAAATGTTGACCTCTCAGGAATTATGTTAGGGGTCCAAACAGGTAGAAACTGCTTGGAGCGAGGTCTGGGCTGTAAGGTGGATGTGGCAATACCTGCCAGCCGAGTTGCAGCAGACGGGCACATAGTGCGGTGAGCCTTATAAGCTCGAGCGGTATCTTACAGGAGCATGACGCCCTTTGTGATCAAACCGGCCATTGTTTTTTTCGTAGACTTCTATGCCGATGCGGTATCTAACCATACCCATTAACAAATTTTGATTAAACTTAACTTTAATAAACTTTTACATTTTTTTCATTTATTCTTTATTCAAAGCGCATATGTACTGTTTACTGATGATAGTGACACAACGGGGCAGAAAATCCATTTCCAAAATAAGGCATCCACAATCTGGATATTCACAGGAATGACTGGTGAATTGAGAGTCATCACGGCCGGGATCATCTCTCACGAATGTACGGTCTTCTCTAAAACGTTTACACCATTCCAAAGTCTTACTGCGGCTGAGTGCCTCATCACTTTATTGTGATTGCAGGCTTCTGTAAATTGATGTAGGTTTCAAGAAACTTCATGACAACACGCTTTTCCATGCAAGCACCAACAGTGTTGTCCGCCATTTTTATTTATCTGTCTCGTGACTGACCAATGTCAAGTGAGCTACCTAGCAGTAATAGGACACAAGTGCCCTTAACTAATGGTAAGTGGGCTGCCTAGCAGTAATAGGACACAAGTGTCCTTAACTACTGGCAGGTGGGCTGCCAGGCAGTAATAGGACACAAGTGCCCTTAACTAATGGCAGGTGGGCTGCCTAGCAGTAATAGGACACAAGTGCTCTTAACTAATGGTAAGTGGGCTGCCTAGCAGTAATAGGACACAAGTGCCCTTAACTACTGGCAGGTGGGCTGCCGGGCAGTAATAGGACACCAGTGCCCTTAACTAATGGCAGGTGGGCTGCTGGGCAGTAAGAGGACACAAGTGCCCATAACTAATGGCAAGTGAGCTGCCGGGCAGTAATAGGACACAAGTGCCCTTAACTAATGTCAAGTGGGCTGCTGGGCAGTAAGAGGACACAAGTGCCCTTAACTAATGGTAAGTGGGCTGCCTAGCAGTAATAGGACACAAGTGCCCTTAACTACTGGCAGGTGGGCTGCCGGGCAGTAATAGGACACAAGTGCCCTTAACTAATGGCAGGTGGGCTGCCTAGCAGTAATAGGACACAAGTACCCATAACTAATTTAAGTAGTTCCAGCAGGCTACCCATTCAGGTAGAACTAGAACAAAATGTCCTGGTTTGATTTGAACAACCCTCGTAGGACGACTTCATAGAACATTGACATCCCAATGCATACTAAGTCATTTTCATTGCTGTAAGTGCCGGTGGCAAAGTAGGAAATTCGTAGACCCAGCGAGGGCTTCGAAATTATCCCCGCTCTTTGCTGGGCACCCATTCACAGCAGGGCTGACTGGGGATTCCGTGGCGAAGCGGTTAAGCCGCCGGCCTCATTATCAGGTGGTGTGGGTTCGACTCTGGACTTCGCCGTCTTTTTCACGGGTGTTTGATGTGGAGTCCCCTGCATCTCGTAGTCAACTCCCCCCCCCCCCCCCCCCAGTCGTCTTGTCCTTGACTTGCCACTGGGGTCGGGCGGCTCGAGACGAGAGAGTGAGGATAAAAAGTAGCGCAGTTAATCCTTACTAAAAAGAGCGCCAACAGAATTATTTATGCCATCATCGTCTACGATGGACGGTGGCCTTTGCCTTTTCACTGGAAGAAGCGGCCATAGTTTGAAAACAAAATTAATGTCTGTAAAAGTGATCGAGGAGATGTCGTGAAGGCAGCGTTGTCTCACAAATACCACTGGGCTGGCCACGTGGTGCGCAACCCATATAACAGACGTTTCGGTGGCCATATTTGTACACGACCACGCAGCCACCCAACCATACAATGACTTGATGGTCTGCTGAGAGACCTGGGTCCGAAATGGTACGACACGGCGAAAGATCAGACTGCATACAGGACATTGTTGGCTACCTCGCATACAGTATCCCTATCGGACTGAAGTCGAGGATAGTGTCTCGTATTGTAAAACTGATCACAATGGGATTCGAACCGGGTGCGCTGGGATTGTAAACCCAGCTGACAACCTGTAGATCACCGAATTAATTTTTAAAATGTGATAGGAATACAAAAAATTGGACATACATATTCATAGTATCTCTTCTTATTTCTCCCTTCTATTCCTTCCTTTCTATTCCTCCCTTTCTATTCCTTCCTTTCTATTCCTCCCTTTCTATTCCTCCCTTTCTATTCCTTCCTTTCTATTCCTTCCTTTCTATTCCTTCCTTTCTATTCCTCCCTTTCTATTCCTTCCTTTCTATTCCTTCCTTTCTATTCCTCCCTTTCTATTCCTTCCTTTCCATTCCTTCCTTTCTATTCCTCCCTTTCTATTCCTTCCTTTCTATTCCTCCCTTTCTATTCCTTCCTTTCTATTCCTTCCTTTCTATTCCTCCCTTTCTATTCCTTCCTTTCTATTCCTCCCTTTCGATTCCTTCCTTTCTATTCCTCCCTTTCTATTCCTCCCTTTCTATTCCTCCCTTTCTATTCCTTCCTTTCTATTCCTTCCTTTCTATTCCTTCCTTTCTATTCCTTCCTTTCTATTCCTTCCTTTCTATTCCTTCCTTTCTATTCCTTCCTTTCCATTCCTTCCTTTCTATTCCTTCCTTTCTATTCCTTTCTTTCCATTCCTCCCGTTCTATTCCTTCCTTTCTATTCCTTCCTTTCTATTCCTTCCTTTCTATTTCTCCCTTTCTATTCCTTGCTTTCTATTCCTTTCCTTCCTTCTTTTCTTCATTTCCCTTCCTCCCTTTCTCCTGCCCTGTCTCTTCTTCCTTCCTTTATCCTCCTTCCTTTCTTACTTCCATCTTGTGTTCCTTTATTCCTTCTTCTTCTTCTTCTGTTTTCCTTCTGTCTTCCTTCTTCCTGTTATTATTATTTCAGTTTCTACTTCTTCTTCTTGGTAGTTAACAGCGAGGCTGCAAAATTTGCGTCTTTCGGCCCAACACATCCGATTATATATGGCTTTTTCGAGTAACCGGTTTGCTTTTCCACTGCGATCCCTATCACTTGGCCAGACTATAGTGGTGACTAGTGCAGCCTGTTTACAGGGCCGCAACGGAGAGGTGGAATAAGGTCACGGCCAGCTGCTGTTCGCTGACCCTGATGCAGTCAGCTATGATTCGCTGGCTGCTGTCAGCTCATGCAATCCTGCATTTGGGCCACCTTTCATAATAACTACACTTTTAAAATAAAGTAGAGATATGCAGAGAAATGTCATCAACGTCAACAGCCTGCAACATCACCACGCTGACCACATCATCCCCAATAACTACATCCCTCGCTGATAACACATGATCCCCAACAACAACATCCCTCGCTCATATCATATCATCAGGAACAACAACATCCCTCACTAAAACAACACCATCCCCCACAACAACAAGAGCCCACCCTCACACTTACCATATCATCCCCAACAAGACCCCCCCCACACTTACCCCACCATCCTCCACAACACCACGACCTTCCCACAACTACAAGACCCCATACACTTACCACATCATTCCCCACAAGACCCACCACACCATCCCCCACAACAACATGAGCCCACACACTTACCACATCAACCCAACAACAACAAGACCCCACACTTACTACACCATTCCCGACAACAACAAGACCCCACACTTACCACCCCATCCCCAACAATAACAAGACCCCACACCATCCCCGACAACAACACTACCCCTCCCAACACTAACCACACCATCCCCAACAACAACAATACCCCCGACACTTACCATACCACCCCCAACAACAACAATACCCCCCCACACTTACCACACCATCACCAACAACAACAAGACGACGCCCACACGTACCACAGAGCTGCACCAACAACAACAAGACGACGCCCACACTTACCACAGAGCTGCACAAACAACAACCAGACGACGCCCACACTTACCACAGAGCTGCACCAACAACAACAAGACGACGCCCACACGTACCACAGAGCTGCACCAACAACAACAAGACGACGCCCACACGTACCACAGAGCTGCACCAACAACAACAAGACGACGCCCACACGTACCACAGAGCTGCACCAACAACAACAAGACGACATCCACACTCTTACCACAGAGCTGCACCAACAACAACAAGACGACATCCACACACTTACCACAGAGCTGCACCAACAACAACAAGACGACGCCCACACTTACCACAGAGCTGCACCAACAACAACAAGACGACGCCCACACTTACCACAGAGCTGCACCAACAACAACAAGACGACGCCCACACTTACCACAGAGCTGCACCAACAACAACAAGACGACGCCCACACTTACCACAGAGCTGCACCAACAACAAGACGACGCCCCCACGTACCACAGAGCTGCACCAACAACAACAAGACGACGCCCACACTTACCACAGAGCTGCACCAACAACAACAAGACGACATCCACACACTTACCACAGAGCTGCACCAACAACAACAAGACGACGCCCACACTTACCACAGAGCTGCACCAACAACAACAAGACGACGCCCACACTTACCACAGAGCTGCACCAACAACAACAAGACGACGCCCACACTTACCACAGAGCTGCACCAACAACAACAAGACGACGCCCACACTTACCACAGAGCTGCACCAACAACAACAAGACGACGCCCACACTTACCACAGAGCTGCACCAACAACAACAAGACGACGCCCACACTTACCACAGAGCTGCACCAACAACAACAAGACGACGCCCACACTTACCACAGAGCTGCACCAACAACAAGACGACGCCCACACTTACCACACAGCTGCACCAACAACAACAAGACGACGCCCACACTTACCACAGAGCTGCACCAACAACAAGACGACGCCCACACTTACCACAGAGCTGCACCAACAACAACAAGACGACGCCCACACTTACCACAGAGCTGCACCAACAACAACAAGACGACGCCCACACTTACCACAGAGCTGCACCAACGACAACAAGACGACGCCCACACTTACCACAGAGCTGCACCAACAACAACAAGACGACGCCCACACTTACCACAGAGCTGCACCAACGACAACAAACTAGAAATGTGCGGACTGCTGTCCTTGTTGAAGCTGGACTTGATAACCTCATAGGAGACAGACATCTGAGAAAACAATACCAACAACATCACCATCTCAACATTACCACAATCGTTATCAACATCCACAGAACCATCGACAACTACCACCATGTCCACCATTACCACGACCATCATCACCTTCATCATTATCCCCTCAACCACCATCGTCGCAGTTAGACACACTACTGCCATCTCGACTACCACAATCAGCATCATCTCCATCAAAATCACGAAGTAAATTTGACAGCATTATAAAGAAAACGAAACGCAAACAAATTTAAATTTAAAACCCCAATGTAATGTCCATGTTATTGTTTGGGTCTGAAACATGGAGAATAACAGAATGAACAACCAAAAGTGGACAGATTGTCATACAAGGGTGACTGCTCAAAGTAGATGGATTGAAATGGAATGATAAAATCATTAATGGGGAAGGACTCAAACAGGGAACAGCAAATCATGGTGTGAAAAGGGTGGTGTTGGAGAGGAAATACATTAAGGAAAATTAGCTGATAGCTTTTAAAACAAGACAGCTTATTACACATATAAGAAAAAAGACAACTTATTACACACATTAGGTCATATACAACTTATTACACACACTAGCTCATAGACAACTTATTACACATATTAGGTCATAGACAACTTATTACACAAATTAGGGCGAGAACAACTTATTATACACATCAGGTCATAGACAACTTATTACACACATTAGGTCATAGACAACTTATTACACACATTAGGTCATAGACAACTTATTACACACATTAGGTCATAGACAACTTATTACATACATTAGGTCATAGACAACTTATTGCACACATTAGAGCGAGGACAACTTATTACACACATTAGGGCGAAGGTAACTTATTACACACATTAAGTCATAGACAACTTTTTACACACATCAGGTCATAGACAACGTATTACACACACCAGAACAAGCACAACTTATTAACACACCAGAAGAAAGATAGCTTTTTACACACCAGAAGAAAGATAGCTTTTTACACACCAGAACAAAGAAAACATATTACACACACCAGAACATAGCCAGATATGAAAGCCAGACAAGATAGCCAGACCTGAAAGCTAGAAATGAAAGTTAGACAAGAAAGCCAGACAAGAATACCAGAAAAGAAAGCCAGACATAAAAGCGAAAAATAAAAGCGAGGCAAGAAAGCCAGACATAAAAACTAGAAATGAAAGCCGGAAATGAAAGCCAGACATAAAAACCACAAATGAAAGCCGGAAATGAAAGACAAGAATAAAATCCAGAAATGAAAGTCGAGAATAAAAGCCAGAAATGAACCCCAAACATAGAAGCCCGTAATGAACGCCAGAAATGAAAGCAGGAAATGGTAGCTAGACAAAGAAGCCATTTAAAGAAACCAGACATGAAGGCCAGAAATAGAGGACAGACAGCTACAAAGTCAAATCTGAACAGGACCTTATGAAGAGCCATAATCACCTACGCCATTCGATGTGCCATAAAACGAACCCCCCTTCATACCCTCCACATCCTTCTGTGCCCACCTAAGACTTGAAATCCTGCAGCCCGAGCGCAGAATCTATATAATCAATGTTTTGATCCATCGATTTCTTATGTAATGCACTGTATGTCCCCTGGCACTTAGATTTTAATTATACGGGGTTTTCTCTGTTCATTAGCTGTATCCTGCCTTAAGCGAAATTTTAAAATAATTGAGCGTTCTAACTTCTCTCATGGGCCCAGGATCACGTCCTGGTTAGGGTTAGGGTGGGGGTCGAGATAAAACGAGATGTTAGGCTAAGGTGTGGGATGTTGTCACAGACCCCAGTTCACGTTAGGGTTAGGTGAAACATACACAACTTGACCCCAGTTCACGTAAGGGTTAGGTGAAACATACTGAACTTTAACCCAGTTCACGTTAGGGTTAGGTGAAACATACTGAACTTGACCCCAGTTCACGTAAGGGTTAGGTGAAACATACTGAACTTGACCCCAGTTCACGTTTGGGCTAAGTTAAGCATATTGACCGACCCCCACATCACCTCCTGGTCAGCTGCAACAAACTGACCCCATCTCACAGCATCGTCACATGCAAGACACTGGCAAAACCCAACCTTATGTCAGGGTCACGTGAAACACACTGACAAAGGACCTAGTTTATGTCAGGGTCACGTGAAACACACTGACAAAGGCCCTAGTTTATGTCAGAGTCACGTGAAACACACTGACAAAGGCCCTAACGCATGTCAGGGTCACGTGAAACACACTGACAAAGGCCCTAGTTTATGTCAGGGTCACGTGAAACACACTGACAAAGGCCCTAGTTTATGTCAGAGTCACATGCTTCGTCCTCTCATGTGCCCCACTCCGCTCGAGCCGCGTTTGATGTCAACATTTTGCAGCCTGTGAATTGCTGATTCATCTATTGCGGTGTTCTCATCCAACAAACGGTCATTGATTGATTTCAAAATGTCACTTCTATCCATCACTAACATGCCCATAATGGGAGCTTGTGAAGCCAAGATGTCAGCTCTTTCGTTGCCCTGAACGCAATTGTGGCCAAGAAAGTAGATGCATGTCCACCCCTGGAGGTTTGTCCTCAACATCTGCTATCCACTCGTACCTCAGCCATCACTTCTGAAGTACGGCGCGTCAGTCACGATGACTGCCCTTGTTAAAGAAGTCTCAGATACTTATCCGCTGAGGTCACTCCTTTCTTCGACATTCTCAAAATGGAGGTCAGTGACGTTTATGCCCCACTCCGCTCACCTACCTGGCTAAGGAGACGGCATCCAGAAAGGACCGAAAAAAGAAAGCTAAACCGCTACTCAAAAATTCCGGGCTGAATTTGGTGTGTCGGACCAAAAGGTCCAAATATCGCGATCAAACTGTAAACTACGACACAACACACTCCCTTGTCCTTCTACTTGCAAACCACTTTCAGGCTTCCATAGCGAGAGAGAGAACAAACGAACGAACGAACGAACGAAGATGAAGAAGATCTGTCTATTCATTATTTTCCAGGCAAAATACCAGCTAGTACCGTTTTTTAAACCCTTTCTGATGTTGGACAAAGTATTTTAGTTTCCTTTACGTAATGCTGTTTGTGAGCATGTTTTGTTTTATTTCCATAACTTTTAGAATGCCTGTTTTTTTTTCGTTTTCGCTGTTTATGTTGTTATGAAACCTTTTCTGTCGTACTAACATGCCGCATTATATGTTTGAACGATTCGACTGTCTTCTTTAGTGTTTGAGTAATGGTCATTTTGTATCTGTAAGATATTACAAAGAAATTGCATGTCTGCATAATTGTATTTTTGTGGTTTTTTTTTCCTGTGTTCTGGGCATGTGTATTCATCGCTATTTTAAGATTTCGCAGTTTTTGTCATTCATTATCAGCATGTAGCATGACTTTGCAGAATGTCGCTCCATCACAGCTTGTCTGAAATAATTCGATCTCCTGCCGTTGACTTCTTCTTCCTCTTCTTCGAGCAACTGACGCTTTGATTCTAGTCCGTTGAGGTTTAGGAAGGAGAGTTTTTAAGTCTTTGTCGGTCTCCCACAACGTGTCTAGTATGGTAGATGGCGGACCAGACTACCTGTCTTTGGTCTGTATGAGTAAGGTAATCCTGGAGGATATGTTCTGGTGTTTTGATTGGGTGCTCAACAATCGCACGCGGCGACAGCCATTAAAGTGTGGAATACGTCATGAAAGTACGTCATTCTCTCCATGGGGTCACCGATGGCTATTCCAGTGGCCTCATCGATTTTTTGAAAAGAAGATACACAAACGGACATTGCTTGAGAATTAGTACTGCCCAGATGGGATATGAAACAGACTGTTACTTTCAGTGAACATTAGAAATATCATCATCATGTAGCATGTCCCACGCAGAACGCAGCACTCATCATAGTCCGTATGAAAAACAAACTAGATCTCTTGTCAAACCTGCAGACTGCGCAAGACTCATGCCCAAACATTCCTTGACATCTTGGTGCCATTGTCTCTCTTGTCAAACCTGCAGACTGCACACAAGTCATGCCCAAACATTCCTTGACATCTTGGTGCCATAGCCTCTCTTGTCAAACCTGCAGACTGCACACAAGTCATGCCCAAACATTCCTTGACATCTTGGTGACATAGCCTCTCTTGTCAAACCTGCAGACTGTGCCAGACTCATACCCAAACATTCCTTGACATCTTGGTGCCATTGTCTCTCTTGTCAAACCTGCAGACTGCACACAAGTCATGCCCAAACATTCCTTGACATCTTGGTGCCATTGTCTCTCTGGTCAAACCTGCAGACTGCACACAAGTCATTCCCAAGCATTCCTTGACATCTTGGTTCCATCGCTTTCTTGACCTGCCCCTGTCTCTCTTGTCAAACCTGCAGACTGCACACAAGTCATGCCCAAGCATTCCTTGACATCTTGGTTCCATCGCCTTCTTGACCTGCCCCTGTCTCTCTTGTCAAACCTGCAGACTGCACACAAGTCATGCCCAAGCATTCCTTGACATCTTGGTTCCATCGCCTTCTTGACCTGCCCCTGTCTCTCTGGTCAAACCTGCAGACTGCACACAAGTCATGCCCAAACATTCCTTGACATCTTGGTTCCATCGCCTTCTTGACCTGCCCCTGTCTCTCTGGTCAAACCTGCAGACTGCACACAAGTCCTGCCCAAGCATTCCTTGACATCTTGGTGCCATCGCCTTCTTGACCTGCCCCTGTCTCTCTTGTCAAACCTGCAGACTGTGCAAGACTCATGCCCAAGCATTTCTTGACATCTTGGTGCCATCGCCTTCTTGACCTGCCCCTGTCTCTCTTGTCAAACCTGCAGACTGTGCAAGACTCATGCCCAAGCATTCCTTGACATCTTGGTGCCATCGCCTTCTTGACCTGCCCCTGTCTCTCTTGCACGGCATCCTTTCTTCCATTACTCTTTTCTCCAGACCATTATGTCTTTTGAAATGGCCAAATTATTACAATTTTCAGTTCATGATGGAATTTCTGAACCAGTTCTCCTCTATGCCAAACTCTTGTCCAATGTCTATATTCTTTATTTTTTTCGGTCCATGGTATTTTGAGGACCTTTCTGTAACATTTCTACTCGATTCTCTTTCTTGAGGTTTGGGTAATTTCCATGTTTCGCAGTCGAATGCTGTCACGAGAAAAACACAGGTTCTAAAATTTAACATTTGTTGGTTTGCTGGTATTTTTTATTTGTGTTGTGTTTTTATTGGTCTCCGACGAAGGCCTTTTAGCCATAACTTGGGTTTCGTTTATGCTGTACAGTGTGTGAAATATAGCTACCAATACGGTTATAATCTTACCTGTTTTAAGCACAGCTCCAGTCTTCTTGGATCTGCACTAGCAAGTGAGCCTGTTTGAGACACCACCTGGGGAACGGAGACAGACTTTCGTTACCAAACCAGATCACACAAAGGACACAAGGAAGATAGTTATCAACAGAAGACCAGGTTACATGTGGTTAAAGATCACCTAAAACAGATGATGGTTGTGATATAATCCCTTTAGCTGTGAGCTGGAAGCTTCAGGTCAGGTCAGGTCATCGCGTAACCGGTGAAGTCGTTGGGGCACACATGAAGACATCATCACAACCCCACGCCACCCTTCTCTGTCAGCGTCCGCTGTCTGTGACTCTTCTGGTCGGAGATTGGTTCATTCTTTTATGTTGTCCTCCCACCTCGTTTTGGGACAGCCTCTTCGTCGTCTGCCTTGCACCTTTCCGTGGAGGATTATATTTGCGAGACCATTTGATCTCGATATGTGACCGTACCAAACGAGTTTCCTTCTTTTGACAGTTGCCAAGAGGTCTTCAAACGGCCCTTTTGCTGTTGTAATTCTATCTCGTATCTCCTCATCTGTAACTCAATCTTTGTACGTGACGTTTAAAAGTCGCCGGAAACATCTCATCTCCAAGGCCTGTATCCTTTGTTGAAGGTCAGCTGTAACTGTCCATGTCTCACAAGCATAGAGGAATATTGACAGGACCAGTGTACGCATTAATCTGATTTTCGTGCATAAGGTGAAAGCTTATGGCAGCAGAATCCGCCCCGGACAGAAGCACATGTCTTTCATAGTTATTGTGGTGATGTGTTGAGTGTTGTTGGGTTATGTGCAGTGTGGTGGGAGCAGCCGTTTCGCAGAGAGGTAGCTTCGAGCAGAGGGTCAGAGGTCTAGTATCGACTGACTCTCCGTGGTGGGGACATAATCTACAATTTGGTTCAAGTAGTGGGTCTATTCTTTCTTCTTCTTCTTTTTTGTTCGCTCTCAATCTCCCGCTACAAAACCCTAAAAAAAGATTTGCAAGTAGCGGAATATAGTCCAGAGAACGGAATGAGTTGTGTCGTAGTTTACAGCTTGACTGCAATATTTGCACCTTTCGGTCCAACACATCCGACTCCAGCAATCCTTTTTGAGTACCGGGTTGCCCTCCCTCTCCGATCCCTTCTACTTGACCAGTCTGCCCTGCTGCAGCCTGTTATCCAGGATCACCGCGTGGAGGTGTAGAAGGGTCTTGGCAGCTCTGGTTCGCTGGCCCTGACGCTAGTAGTCAGCTATGGGTCGCTGACCGCTGCAGTTCATGCGCTGATCAGCGTCTTGATCCCGTGGGTCTATTCTATTCAGATGTTTGTGGCGAAGGACCTGGCCTGTTCTAAATTAGAGATCAAACAATAATCATTTCGTTTGAGTTTCTTGGCTGGGTCCTAGGGATCTTGTTTTGATTGGTGTCTGAAATATATTCTGTCTGTCTGGTATGTGGCCTACTGATCTAGCCTAGTTATCTAGATAGTGATCTAGATAGTTATTTCTCAGTATCTGCCTGCAGATCTGCAGTCGTATAGTATCTTGAGACATGTTATGTCTATGTGAATCCAGGTGCCAGGTTTAGAGAAGTAACCATGGACTTCCCAGGCTCTCTGTCTACGTATTGACAAATTGTTTTCTGCTCAGTCTTGCAAAGATAGTACTTGGTGACATGTAACACAAGTGGATCTTATCTTAGGACGTCTTTGTTAAAATCATGTGTGTTATTGTTACGTTACTAATCAGCCGACAGAATACATGGTGAAACCTCAGATTGGTTTAAGATACACAAGGGGGTCAGACAAGGCTGCATTCTTTCCCCATACCTGTTCAATATAATCAGAAAACATTATCAGGAATGTAAAGGAAGATCCAATTTCTATAGACTTCGATCCTTTCACAATAGGAGGAAAGAAGATACCGGAAATACGATATGTCAACGGCACTGTTTTGCTCTCAAATAGCGCCAAGGTATTATAACACATAATTACATCAGTCCAGAAACACGGTGAAGCAGAAAAGTTTCTCCAAATTGATGTTGCTAACTGGGAGCTGCGTGCTCCGAACCGCTCAGCCTGTCGCATTGCCGTCACATGTGGTGTCACGTCTGGTGTTCGCACCGCTGAGCAGAGGACCATCACAGAGGTGCAGGAAAAGTAAGCTGCTCGAAAGGAAAGAATGCAACACTGCTCATCTACAAATTCTGTTCATGTGTGCCCTACGTGCAGTAGAGTTTGTCACGCTCAGATCGAACTGTGCGGTCACATTTGAATAACAATGTCTAACGCTGTTGCCATATTCACTTGCGATGGACAACTTAACTAACTAGTGGCTGTTGTAACATGTCTCTCTGCTGCTGTCCAGCTCATCAGCATTGTCATGTCCTGAAAATCCGACATGGTCAGGTATCCACTGAAGCACCACTTCCGCTCCACAGAACGTGGATAATTGGTCAACATATGTGTGGAAGTTACTAACGTCTGGTCAAGTCATCCAGTGATCTGTGAGGTCTTTGGGGCACACAAGAAGACACCCCGACACCACCTCTCTCTGTCATCAGTCGCTGCCTGTGCATCCTCTCGTCGGAGATTGGTCCATTCTTTTATGTTGTCCTCCCACCGCTTTTTGGGATAATCTCTTCATCGTTCGCCTTGCACCTTTCCGTGGAGGATCGTGTTTTCAAGATCTTGGTGACATCTGGAGACATTCTGTTTTCCAAGACTTGAAGTGCAGACTTTGAGTCTTCTTCTTCTTCTTCTTCTTCTTCTTCGTTCATCCTTAGATCAAGGTTCGGGTTTCTCTTACAAAGGACACCATTGTTTGTAAGGCTGTTTTATCTCCATACAGCTTTTATCTCATATCTGTCTCACGAGGCCAGTATTGTTCTCTCTTTTCCTGCGCCAGCGTGCAGCTTTGTAGGATGTGTTCCACGGCCATGATATGCTCCCCACATGGGCACCTGTCATCTGTCCCAATCCGCATTTTGTTGTAAAGATGATCCTTGAGTCTCTTATGCCCAGTTCTCAGTCAGAAGATGATGACTCGCTCATGTCTAGTTAAATTAACTTTGAGTCTGAGAAAACAAATAGCTCCTTAGGCTCTGTAGTGCCACTTTCAAAATATGAGATTATTTGGTACAAAGCTTTTTCTATTGCCATAGCGAGGGACGTTCAACTTAAACAGGCACGCTTTTTTTAATGAAAATAAAAACAATTTTCAAGTAGTCAAAATGCCATTTATTTTTTAAATATAATCTCCTGTCACTTATCCCATCGTTCAAGTAATGCTCTCTTCTTCTGCGTTTGTTCTCAATCTCCTGCTACCAAACCCTGAACAGGGCTTTGCAAGTAGCAGGATGTAGTCCAGAGAACGGAATGCGTTGTGTCGCTAGTTTACAGATTGACTGCGATATTTGCACCTTTCGGTCCGACACATCCGTCTTCGGCAGCAAGTAATGCTTTAAAAGCGTAAACGTAGAAAGTTTTGTCAGTATGTCTGAGCCAATCCAGGACAGCCTGTTTCACTTCGTCATCAGTGCTGAAATGCTGACCTACCAAGAATTTTTTTAGGGGTCCAAACAGGTGAAAATCGCATAGAGCTAGGTCTGGGCTATAAGGTGGATGTGGTAATACCTCCCAGCCGAGTTGCTGCAGATGATGCGGTGAGCCGTACGAGGCCAAGCGTTACCTTGCATGAGCAGGATGGCCTTTGTGATCAAACCAGACAGTTTTTTTTCTGCAGATGGTTATGCACATCACTCAAAATACCCGAGAACAACTTGCCTCTTGTACAATTTTTGAGACAGGTAATGCGTCGATTTTCTAGGACAAAGCGTTCAACAGTCTGGATATTCATAGGAATGACACACAGGGATCATCACTCACGGATGTACGACCTTCCATTCAAATGCCGTACCGCGGCTGAGTGTCTCATCACCGTATTATGATTGCAGTCTCCTTTAAATTTCCGCAGGTTTTACGCCTTCTTTCACAAGAAACTTCATCACAACACACTGTCGCATGCAAGCCTTAACAGTGTTGTCGGCCATGTTTATGTATCTTTCACGTGACTGGCCCATGTTTCGTTACTGCACCACCAGGCTGTAATAGGAAACAATTGCCTCTAACTAATGATAGTAGTTCCAACACGCTATACCCCATTCAGGTAGAACTAAAACAAAAATGTCCAGTTTAATTTGAACGACCGTTGAATTTATGCTTCGTTTCTGGGACAGATCTCTCCAGAAGGGTCGTAGATGCATGGGCGGTCTTATTTGTGTCGGTTATGGTATTAAATCAATCACCGCGCCATATTCAGCGTTAGTGGTAGCCTAAGTGAGAGATTCATCTTTGTATACTGGAGATGTTTTTTTTGGATATGTGCATAATTTTCGAGGCGATAGTTTCAACAACGCGTAGCTTGTTCTGTCGGCAGATGGGATCGGGCGGTATCATGAAGGATACACATACACGCTAACTACCAGTCGAACACAAGGTGATGAGTGATAATAGATCAGGTGAGAGATCGGCAGGCATGAGCGTTATCTAGTAGGTTACAGATGTTAAAGCATCACGAGGCAAACAAGCATACATCAGGTCGTTATCGGCAAAAGGCCAGGTTACACCTGTTAGTAGTGTTTACCATAAACTGTTATACTAAGGCTATTTTAGGAGAGGAAGAGTGAGCAGAGATAGGACGAGATGGCCTTGTCAGCTGGGGATATGACGGGAAGGCCTTAGATTGAGCAGGAGACAGGACAAGAAGGCCTTAGATTGAGCAGGGGATAGGACAGAAGGGCCTTAGATTGGGCAGGGAATAGGAAGGCCAAAGTGAGCAGAGAGATAGGATGGGAAGCCCTTAGATTCAGCAGGAGACAGGACAAGAATGCCTTAGATTGAGCAGGAGGCAGGAGAAGAAGGCCTTAGATTGAGCAGGAGATAGGACAAGAAGGACACATTGAGCATGGTAAAGGACAAGAAGGCCTTAGATTGAGCAGGGGATAAAAAGGCGAGAGTGAGCAGGGGATATGATGGGAAGGCCTTAGATTGAGCAGGAGACAGGACAAGAAGGCCTTAGATTGAGCAGGGGAAAGGACACGACGGCCTTATATTGAGCAGGGGATAGGACAACATAGCCTTAGAGAGATGGGGATGGGAGAACAAAGCCTTAGAGAGAGCTGGGGATGGGAGAACAAAGCCTTAGATGGGGATGGGAGAACAAAGCCTTAGAGAGATGGGGGATGGGAGAACAAAGCCTTAGAGAGAGATGGGGATGGGAGAACAAAGCCTTAGAGAGAGATGGGGGATGGGAGAACAAAGCCGTAGAGGGGGATGGGAGAACAAAGCCTTAGAGAGATGGGGGATGGGAGAACAAAGCCTTAGAGAGATGGGGGATGGGAGAACAAAGCCTTAGAGAGAGATGGGGATGGGAGAACAAAGCCTTAGAGAGACGGGGATGGGAGAACAAAGCCTTAGAGAGATGGGGATGGGAGAACAAAGCCTTAGAGAGATGGGGGATGGGAGAACAAAGCCTTAGAGAGATGGGGGATGGGAGAACAAAGCCTTAGAGAGAGATGGGGATGGGAGAACAAAGCCTTAGAGAGATGGGGATGGGAGAACAAAGCCTTAGAGAGAGATGGGGATGGGAGAACAAAGCCTTAGAGAGAGCTGGGGATGGGAGAACAAAGCCATAGAGAGATGGGGATGGGGGATGGGAGAACAAAGCCTTAGAGAGAGCTGGGGATGGGAGAACAAAGCCTTAGAGAGAGCTGGGGATGGGGATGGGAGAACAAAGCCTTAGAGAGAGATGGGGATGGGAGAACAAAGCCTTAGAGAGAGATGGGGATGGGAGAACAAAGCCGTAGAGGGGGATGGGAGAACAAAGCCTTAGAGAGATGGGGATGGGGGATGGGAGAACAAAGCCTTAGAGAGATGGGGATGGGGGATGGGAGAACAAAGCCGTAGAGGGGGATGGGGGATGGGAGAACAAAGCCTTAGAGAGAGATGGGGATGGGAGAACAAAGCCTTAGAGAGATGGGGATGGGGGATGGGAGAACAAAGCCTTAGAGAGAGATGGGGATGGGAGAACAAAGCCTTAGAGAGATGGGGGATGGGAGAACAAAGCCTTAGAGAGAGCTGGGGATGGGGATGGGAGAACAAAGCCTTAGAGAGAGATGGGGGATGATAGAACAAAGCCTTAGAGAGAGATGTTTTCACTAAGTTAGGCTGCGTTTTGAATTGACCAATATATCTTCACTGCCGTCTCATTTCCCGGTCTGCCACAGTGTGATGTTATCCACTGGAGCAGCACCCTTCTCTTGGTGTTTAGTTCAGCAAGGCTTTCTTAAGCTCTGTCAGTTTTTCATTTTTGAGGGCTTATAGAACTGACATATGACCTGGAAGGAATACAATCTACTGGCTTGTGCTGCTAATCGTTTATGCAGCAATATTTAGTGCCTGTACTTCTGCCTGACTCTGATTTCGTTTATCCATTCTCTTTGTCCGATCCTGCTATCTGGTAGATATCATGGACACAACATACTCACCACAGCAAGGCCTATGTTTTTCAGAGTTCCTCTCTCAGGTATTGGAAGCAATAGCACTGAAAAAAACAATGTAAAAAAAAACAATTTACAGATATGGTCAAATACAGATCTAAGGTAAATACAGAAAAGAAACCTATGTTACGACATAAAGGTCTTCAACTGGGAGAACAAACAACAAAAATATAAGCAAATGACTTATAGAGCAACAGATGAATACATGCAATTGAGATTTATTTCTTCCTTATCGTA
Source organism: Ariolimax columbianus (assembly GCA_036924085.1). Taxonomy (NCBI): domain Eukaryota; kingdom Metazoa; phylum Mollusca; class Gastropoda; order Stylommatophora; family Arionidae; genus Ariolimax; species Ariolimax columbianus. The sequence goes on from JAVGWX010000024.1 coordinate 4,005,704, forward strand.
CGTGTTTATACTTTGACTGTTATGGGGGACGGCCTTTGTTAGTGGTTAAGTGACACGGCTTACATTCTGAAAGGTCGATCCCCACCACAGAACGGGCCGTTACCACGGGGAAGCAAACCTTTACAAAATGCAGAATGAAGGCAGACCCTTACATAAAATTCATGCTGAAGTCGGATGCACTAGGCCGACAGGCGCAAAATAAAAACCGTAGTGAAACGCACACCGCCTTGGGGATTAGGGAAATACGGCGAAAGCAAAAAAAAAAAACAAAAAAAAAAAATAATTTCTCCAATGAATCTAACAAAGGTAGCAGTCAATTCAAGAGACTTTCATTTAGTTTTCCATGGAAATATATTGGTTGTTGTCAAATGCAATTCCTTTCGTACTCATCCGCAAATACGATCCTGCTAGGAAAGATGTCAGGCAGACGACGAAAGTGTTCTCCCGAATCAAGAGAAGCGGCAGGACAACATAAAAGAATGGACGAATCTCCGACCAGAGGAAGCACAGGTAGCGGCCGTTGACAGATAGCGGTGGCGTGGGGTTCTGGGAGTGTCATCATGTGTGTCTCAATGAAATTAGATTAGATATTAGGAAATATTTTTCAGTCAGAAAGTGGTTAATGCTTGGAATGCATTACCACAAGAGGTATTAGAGGCAGGGACAGTTAATGCATTTAAGAATAGATTGGATGCTCATTGCCATTAAATCAAGGTAATGTTAATGAAACTGGTTGTATGCAGACCAAGCAGAATTTTCTAAACCAGTAAAAAGACGTTAAGTTTATGTTTACAGTTAAATAACCAGCTAGGGTATGACAAACATGACTACAGTAGGTGTTCCACTGTTATTTGGGTGAAGGGGCTGTGACACAGGTACACAAACAAGTAGAGACAATCTTGAATTTTGTTATAAAAATGGTGTTTCAGTCTGTTGTGTGCTGTATTGAGCCGGAAGATGATCACCTGATCTCGTCTCGAGAGCTGACGGTAGTCGCTATAATCTATATGTCCTGGGACACCTATTTTCCATTTGATCTGTGCGTTGCCTCACGCGATTTGTCCAGTGAAACAGTAATATCTTCTTATGCGTTAATTCACCCATTCATAAATTTTATGCCATTCAATGACCACACGGTTTTCTGTACCAAAATAATTATAAGTGTCTAGCTATCAGGGTGCAGTTTGGTTGTTTTGTGTGGGCCCTAAAAAGGACTTTGATGCTAGTTTGTGAGTTTTGTTGGCCCTGAAAAAAGAACCGTAAGGGGAACAGATTACCAAGGATCGCTGAAGCTATGCACATATCAGGACATACACATGTGGTTCGTTCATAGGTGCATAATTTAAAGACGGGGGCAAAATTCTGTGATGTCATGGGGAATGTTGTCGAACGGGTCGAACTGCCCCAGTAATAATACGTACAATCCAGTGGATGTCATCGTTGTGTTAGTTATTTCGAACACATTAAATGTAATCCTGCCCAACGATCCAAATTGTGCGTTCAAGCTGGTTCAATGCTAACGTCATTGAATGCTGTAAGTCACTGAACCTCGTCAACTAAACTCACCTAGCCGACAGTTGAACTAGAATTGTGTATTAAAAAGCTCGTTTTCATGGAATTCAGAATGCTTTGTTCCATCTTTTTCATTAGAGCAGTTTCTAAACTTACATACTGACCATCTTTTTCTTGTTCTTCTTCTTCGATTTTTCGCTCGCCATCCTTTTTCTAGCTTGGTCTACGCTTTTTCTGGATACAGGTTTTAGTAGTGAAGAGTTCTTCAAGGCTTCCAAACTGCTTCGTCTCGGTGGGCAGGTTCTCAGTTCGTGATTGGCTAAGCATACAACAGTCTTGCAGGATATATTCGGATGTCATGCTGCCTGCCGGCACATGCACATTGGCGATGGAGTCGACTTTAGACTGTAAATGGCTATTCAATGTCCCGATCCCAAGCGAAACATGAGCCACTTGTTCTGCTCGATCAAGGCAGTGATAGTTGTCTTTTGAATGGGCGACTATCCTTATGGATTGGATAAGGGTCTTCTCTTCTGCTGAGGTCATTGTTTGTTCTGGTTGTTCTCATGTCGCTCCCTCGTCAATGGTAGACATTCGAGTGAACTCTTCAATGGTAGAAAGTCAAGTGGACTCATCAATGGTAGACATTCGAGTGAACTCTTCAATGGTAGAAAGTCAAGTGGACTCATCAATGGTAGACATTCGAGTGAACTCTTCAATGGTAGAAAGTCAAGTGGACTCTTCAATGGTAGAAAGTCGAGTGAACTCTTCAATGGTAGAAAGTCCAATGAACTCTTCAATGTTAAAATGTCCAGTGAACTCTTCAATGTTAAAAGTCTAGTGAACTCTTCAATGTTAAAACGTCCAGTGAACTCTTCAATGTTAAAACGTCTAGTGAACTCTTCAATGTTTAAACGTCCAGTGAACTCTTCAATGTTAAATCGTCCAGTGAACTCTTCAATCGTAGAAAGTCGAGTGAACTCGTCAATGGTAGAAAGTTGAGTTAAATCGACAATCGTAGAAAGTCGAGTAAACTCGCAAATATCAGAAATTCTAGTGAACTCGAGAAGGGTAGAAAGTCGAGTGGACTCGCCAACGTTAAAAAGTCGATTGGACTCGTCAATGGTAGAAACTCTAGTGGACTTGCCAGTGTTAGAAAGTCGAGTGAACTCGCCAATGTTAGAAAGTCGAGTATACTCAATAATGGCAGAAACTCGAGTGGAGCCGGCAATGGTATGTCCAAATGGGTTTTAATCAGACGAAGGGCGGAAGTGGCTGGCCAGGAGACGTAGGAAGAGAGAAAAATAAGAAAAAGCCAGATAAGCCGATTAAAGCCAAACAGGAAATGACGAGATTGTGATCTGTGTACACTTAAATCACATGAATGGAAAAACAACGGAGAAAATAGAAAATGGATGGATGGAAGGAAGGAAGGGGGAAGCAGATAGTTCAAGAAAATGTATGGGAAATGGGGGGGGGGGGGAGCAGATAGAGTTCAAGAAAGGTATGGGAAATGGGGGGTGGGAGGAAAGGGGGAGCAGATAGAGTTCAAGAAAAGGTATGGGAAATGGTGGGGGGAGGAAAGGTGGGAGCAGATAGAGTTCAAGAAAAGGTATGGGAAATGGTGGGGACGGGGGGGGGGGGGGTTGAGGAAAGAGGGGAGCAGAAAGAGTTCAAGAAAAGGTAAGGGAAATGGGGGATGGGAGGAAAGTGGGGGCAGATAGAGTTCAAGAAAAGGTATGGGAAATGGGGGGTGGGAGGAAAGTGGGGGCAGATAGAGTTCAAGAAAAGGTATGGGAAATGGTTGTTCCGTGTGACTGAGGCAACCCCTGCGGGTTATCAGTCTATTCTTCATCTTCTTTGTCCTCCTCCTCCTTCTCCACCTCCTCCTCTTCTTCTTATTTCTTCTTCTATTGATTATTCCTCCTTCCTTTTCATTCTTCTTCTTTTTCTTATTATTATTCTTCCTTCATCCTCTTCATCCTCATTCTTAGTCATCTTCATCTTCCGCTTCTTCCTCCTCCTTCTTCTTCTGCTTCTTCTTCTTCTTCACCATCATCTTTTTTCACTGTTCCTACCAGTCAGATAATGAAAAGACCTCTATGAAACGAGTCCAAGATTACCCCTTTCTCACAATGACTTTTACCGCCTGTGATCTTCTTCTGTAGCCGACCCACCATACTAATCAAGGCATAGACGACCACGAAGCAGATTCTTCCTGTTTAAGAAAGTAAAAGAAGTGCCAAGTCCAGTTAGTATGGTGGATGGTCCACGATTTCAAACCAACACATTTTTCTGACGTTTAGAACTTGATTACTGAATCGGAGACGTGGTTGCCGGCCTAGACGGAGAAGTTCTACAATCACGACATCAAAGAGGTGAAATAAATAGGTGAAGTGTATCGTTCTGGAAGGTGAATGAGAGCCAAAGTTCAAACCAATTTTCAAGTAAGTGCCTCGAATCCTTCATACTAAAGTCCAACACTTTTCGACCATCTATCGTATTATCTAACTGTTTATATCAATGATACTGAAGAAAAACCATGTTTGTCTTAAATACGGAACAATATAACACTCCATCTGTTACGTCAATCAATCGATTAATCAATCAATCAAAACCTTTCAACTCCCTGAGAAGAATTCATTCATTGGTTCTTGTTTCCGTCTTGTCAGACTATTGTAAGTTGTGCTTTGAAAAAGGGATACAACTACAGTCCATGACTTCTTCTTCTTTCGTTCGCTTGTATGTCTACATCTGCAAAGTAGTCTCTTGTATGAACCTCACTGTCTTCTGCCGCTTGGAGTATGTCTACATCTGCAAAGTAGTCTCTTGTATGAACCTCACTGTCTTCTGCCGCTTGGAGTATGTCTACATCTGCAAAAGTAGTCTCTTGTATGAACCTCACTGTCTTCTGCCGCTTGGAGTATGTCTACATCTGCAAAGTTGTCTCTTGTATGAACCTCGCTGTCTTCTGCCGCTTGGAGTATGTCTACATCTGCAAAGTAGTCTCTTGTATGAACCTCACTGTCTTCTGCCGCTTGGAGTATGTCTACATCTGCAAAGTTGTCTCTTGTATGAACCTCGCTGTCTTCTGCCGCTTGGAGTATGTCTACATCTGCAAAGTTGTCTCTTGTATGAACTTCACTGTCTTCTGCCGCTTGGAGTATGTCTACATCTACAAAGTTGTCTCTTGTATGAACCTCACTGTCTTCTGCAGCTCACACATAGGTCCATATAGTTTCCCTTCCAGTGTTGTTTCTCTTGGCCAGTATGTCCGCCTCAGAATCTCATACTCTGGACAGTCCTGAAGTATATGCTCCGCAGTCTGGGGCGCCTGTCCACATGTACACATACTTGAGCTGCCAATCCTAAATTGTGTGTACATGTGGCTGCGGAGGCCGTGTGTGTCCCGTTCTGAGGCACAGTATGACAATCTACTCTTGCCTATTAATATTAGGATAGTCATCTTGTATTTCTGTTGGAAGCTCTCTCATTGATTTAATCATCTTTTTACAGTCCACGGCGATAAGGTATGTGACTCGTAAGCCTAATCCGATCATAGAAGCGTCTTCCACAGTGTGTGCAAAGACAGTCAGGACTGTTTGCGGCATAGGATGATGTGGGGTGTCTTCTCAAACGCTGAATCCTTAGCCTATCAGCAATCAGTATCTCCTTTGTCTGTATTCTATGCTTAATCATGTAACACGATCCAAGGCGTCCTGTTCCCATGATTCCATATCGATGCCTGCATCATTCATATCCCGCTTGCATACATCCTTGTACCAAAGCAGTGGCCGGCCCGAGACCTTCTCCCCAACTGTAATTCCCCACAAAGAAGATATTTTGGTATTCTGTCATCATCTATCCTTAGAATGTGTCGGAGCCTTCGAGGACTAAGCATGGAACAGATTGTGACAGTGCCTGTTCTCCCCAACTCCTCTGCGTTGGTGATCTTGTCTTGCCCCCCCCCCCCCCCAACCCCCAGGATTCTGCGGAGGCACCTCATGTGATAGCTGTTTAGCCGCCTCTCCTGGTACGTGCAGGTAAAGTGCGCAGATTAGGCCCCCAGATGCTCGACCGCACCATATCCAGGTCCCATCACGAACTTCCTGCCGCGTTTAGGTATTTCTCGTCTCCCGTTCTTCATATTTAGGTCTGCCCCCTACTTCTCTTGCCCTGAGGATTCCAGAACAGTGACTGGCTTGTAATCCTATCAGCTGCTAGCCGTAATGTGTGTTCTATCCATCACCAAGTCCTTCACCTTACGTCTAGTCCTTCAGACATCTGTCCGGTTATTCCCCGAAGTTCTATATTAGTGACTTAACCATACCATTGCATTCCCTCCATTTGGCGATCTTTTGATGCTCTTCTTCATCTTCTCCTTCTTCTTATTCATCTTCTTCTCGCTCTTCTGTTTGTTTTTCTTGTCCTTGTTTTTCTTGTTCTTCAACTTCCTCTTCATCTTTTTTTTTCTTCTCCTCCTCCTCCCTCCCCTCATCCTTCCTCTTCTCCTTTCTCCTCTCTCCCTTTCCTATTATTCTTCTTTTTCTTTTTCTTCTCCATCTCCTTTCTTCTTCTCCTTTCTCCTCCCTCCCCTTCCTATTCTTCTTCTTCTTGTTCTTCTTCTTATTCTTCTTCTTGTTCTTCTTCTTGTTCCTCTTCTTATTCTTCTTCTTATTCTTCTTCTTGTTCTTCTTCTTATTCTTCTTCTTGTTCTTCTTCTTATTCTTCTTCTTGTTCTTCTTCTTATTCTTCTTCTTGTTCTTCTTCTTGTTCTTCTTCTTATTCTTCTTCTTGTTCTTCTTCTTATTCTTCTTCTTGTTCTTCTTCTTCTTCTTCTTATTCTTCTTCTCCTTTGGCTTTCGTCTGGAGAAAGTACTTTTGTGACGTTTACAGCGAGGAGACTGCGATTTCCGCGCCTTTCAGTGGTCCACATCTGATTTCAGCATGGAATTTTGGGGACCTGTTTGTTGTCCCTCTTGCTCCCCCAATCCCATAGCCAAGCTACATCCCTGAAGTCTGTTCCCAAGTCCACCGCATGGAGGCAGAACAGGGTCTTGGTCCTTTATGACTCCCTGACGCCGATGGAAACAGCCAGCTATGAGTCACTGACTGCTGTCAGGTTATTCAATGCTGCGTCATTGGCCCTGGATCCATGTACAAAATCTAGGACTTGTTTCTGTACTTTTCTTTGTTACCCACGCCATAGAGGTACACAACAGAACAGAATTAAAAATTGCAGTTGAAGATCTTTATTTTTCTGGTGGACTAATTCCGGTACTTTTCTTTTAATTCACCCTAAACAATTTTACATCTATTTTTAGCACCGGATTTATGTTCATTTTTAGGGCTCTACATTCTTCTAGAAGTTTGGTCACCAAACTGAATATAACCATCTTTGTTGTTGTTGTTGCTGTTGTTGTTGTTTGTGAATGCCCATAATGAGTAGGTTTACTCTTAATGCGCCCTGAATAGAACATTGCATGGCGGGTTGCAGTAGCTTTCATCACACCCCAAGCGTGCTGATGAAGGTGAAACTGGGTCCTCCAGGCGGTTGTGCTATGATTGGCTTCATCTACATATCGCTCACTACTACGGGGATCATGTCGATCACTCATCTTGTTAGCCAGGCTGCCATAAAAACTGCCCGTTTCCGGGAAGGGCTAAAATGAAGCCGAGGTGATGTTCTTGTCCAGTATATTTTACCTAACCCTGACTAACATGTCTGATCAGTTTATTTTTCCTGACCCTGACTAACATGTCTGATCAGTATATTTTTCCTGACCCTGACTAACATGTCTGATCAGTATATTTTGCCTGACACTGACTAACATGTCTGATCAGTATATTTTTCCTGACCCTGACTAACATGTCTAATCAGTATATTTTGCCTGACCCTGACTAACATGTCTGATCAGTATATTTTTCCTGACCCTGACTAACATGTCTGATCAGTATATTTTGCCTGACCCCGAATAACATGTCTGATCAGTATATTTTGCCTGACCCTAACATGCCTGATCAGTATATTTTGCCTGACCCTGACTAACATGTCTGATCAGTATATTTTGCCTGACCCTAACATGTCTGATCAGTATGTTTTGCCTGACCCTAACATGTCTGATCAGTATATTTTGCCTGACCCTGACTAACATGTCTGATCAGTATATTTTGCCTGACCCTGACTAACATGTCTGATCAGTATATTTTGCCTGACCCTGACTAACAAGCCTGATCAGTATATTTTGCCTGACCAGACGTTAGTCTTCCTACTCCTATTTAACTATCTTTTAGACACATCTATATTTATCTTAATTTTTACTCATTTATTTAAAATAAAATTGTATCAATCTGCAAATTCCGCCCACCCCCCTAACCCCAAACCCGAAATGGAATGCCCCCTATAGTCATCAGCTGTCGAATATGTATGTTGGGTACTCAGGGAGCTCTGTTTGGGGTGAATTATGAGACACGCAACTACATTTCTTTCGATTTCCCCGAATTCCTCGACGCCAGCAATTGTTACACAATCACATAACTCAACTAAGGAAGAAGGCAACGCTGTGTGTATTGGCAAAGAACCAGAAACCAAATTAACGCCAGCGCGCATTACGACAATCGACTTCCACACGGATATATTCCCCCACAGGTAGACCGAATCTGCAGCTGGTATCAAGAAAAGGAAATCACAGCCAAGCTAAATAAACGATGCACACATCCGTGTTTATTTCTACGACTCTTTTTTGTTCCTTTCAGCAGTTTCCAACTGTGTTTCACTCATTCCAAGTATTGTGCAGCGGCAAACGAAATTCTATTTACGTGAGTCGCAAACTATCTATGTTTACGGTAATGTAATGCGAGATTGAAGATTGTTGTTGTTGTTTAAACATGCTGCGATGATGATTCGTGTTCAGTACAGAGTCAGCTCTACAAGCGAATGGTGGTGCAGTTATTCGATGGAGACGGTGGAAAAGAGCGGCTGGAGATGAATGTCTCGCAGACCGAAGAGGTGCACAATTGTTTCACCAATTGTGATCCGGTCTTCCTTGGCGGGGTGCAACTAGGTGATATCAACGGGTACATCTATCTTGGGCGCCTGCTCAGTATGGCGAACAACCTGGAACATGAACTGACAAGACGTAGTCGAGCGGGCTGGGAAGTCTTCTTATCTTTTAACACGGTACTGGACGGTTGCCAAGACCAGGACCTACAAGCCTCCCTCTTCAATTACACTGTACTCCCTGCGATGTGCTACGGCGCTGAGACGTGGGCACTAAAAAAATCACTAGAGAACACATTGAGTGTCACCCAGGCCTCCCTTGAGAGACGCTTGGTCGGAATCACTCTCCGGGAATCAGCGTTTACAAAAGCTCCACAATTCTGACATAAGCTGATTTTCCCTGGTGACGGATGCGGTAATCTATACAGACAAGGCAAAACATAGATAGGCCGGTCATATGTTGTAGGGGACGGCGTTGTTAAGTGGCACGGCTCAAGACCCGAAGGTGCTGGGTTCGATCCCCATCACAGCACCGGCCGTTACCCCGGGGAAGCAAACCCTTAGAAATTGCAGGAGGAAGCAGACCCTTACATAAAATGCGTGCTGAAGTCGGATGCACAGGGCCGACAGGCGCAAAATAAAAACCACAGTGCAACGCACACCGCCTTGAGGAATAGAGAAATAAGGCGAACGCAAAAAAAAATAAAAAAATATGTTGTGACAAAACAATGGTCGATGGAGCACGGCGACAGCGATCTGGTGCCTCCAAGGTAAGAAGAGACCACGGGGAAGACCTCCAATGTGTTGGAAAGACTTCCTTGCTGTACGCTGCAACATCCGAGACGCCTCAGTAAGATGCCTTACCATACACTAGACTTCCGTGGGCTAAGACAGGGTCCGTTGGAAACGACAGTGGTCCAAGACAGGGCCCGATGGAGACGACGGTGGCCCAAGACAGGGTCCGCTGGAGACGACGGTGACCCAAGACAGGGCCCGCTGGAGACGACGGTGGCCCAAGACAGGGCCCGCTGGAGACGACGGTGCGCAAGACAGGGTCTGCTGGAGACGACGGTGGCCCAAGACAGGACCCGCTGGAGACGACGGTGGCCCAAGACAGGGTCTGCTGGAGACGACGGTGGCCCAAGACATTGCGAGGAATGTCAGTAGATGATTCACTAAGGGGATCGAAGTGTTGGTTCCCACCTCGTAGGCCTGGTTGCCGTAACACTGACGTGAAATAGAGGTATTGATCAAAATGTTTATCTGACCATGGCATGCTATAGGGTCATGGTCAGTGTGTTCACTTGACCATGGCGTGGCATAGGGACATGGTTAGTGTGTTCACTTGACCATGGCGTGGTATGGGGACATGGTCAGTGTGTTCACTTGACCATGGCGTGGTATAGGGACATGGTCAGTGTGTTCATTTGACCATGGCGTGGTATGGTGACATGGTCAGTATGTTCACTTGACCATGGCGTGGTATGGGGTCATGGTCAGTATGTTCACTTGACCATGGCGTGGTATGGGGTCATGGTCAGTATGTTCACTTGACCATGGCGTGGTATGGGGTCATGGTCAGTATGTTCACTTGACCATGGCGTGGTATGGGGTCATGGTCAGTATGTTCACTTGACCATGGCGTGGTATGGGATTTTGAAAGGAATATCGAAAGAACCAGTCTGACCGTTCTGGCGAGGGAGAGTCGTTTATCGATCCATATTTGTTTGAGTCGTGCAACCGCTGCTATTATCTGTGCAGTTCTGGCCAGGAACTCCGGTGTTAATCCCTCATCACCGACCGTTGAGCCCGGGGACACATGAAATGTCTTCATAACTCTGACACACGTCAATTGTCTCTGGTGAAAGATGCATTTATGCAGACAAGATGAAACATCGCTGAGTGCCGGTCGGGGCAGTCTGCGAAAAACGGACGATCGATGGAGTACATCGACAGCATTATGGTACCCCAGAGACAAGAAACGACCAGCAACACGGTTGCCCGACTCCCTTGCATCCCGCAACATTTTCGCTGCTACAGGTGGGCGACGCATTATCCACTGTTGCCCACAACTTAGACTGTTGGAAGAGAAGTTGGGACCCGCTACGGTGTAAATGCCGCTGAAGAACGGGCCGTCCAGTAATCCAGTCCAGTCCAGTAATCCAGTCCAGTAATATATTTTGACCCTTCAGTCCCACTGAAGCTTAGATTTATTGAAAGGTGAACACTGAGCTGGGGTCAACAGACAAGAAGGCACATCTTACCTGGTTTACATCTTACCAGGTTTACATCTTACCTGGTTTACATCTTACCTGGTTTACATCTTACCAGGTTTGCATCTTACCTGGTTTACATCTTATCAGGTTTACATCTTACCAGGTTTACATCTTACCAGGTTTACATCTTACCAGGCTTACATTTTACCAGGCTTACATCTTACCAGGTTTACATCTTACCAGGTTTACATCTTACCAGGTTTACATGTTACCTTACTCTCAGGTTTTCGTATATTAACAACTGCAGCATCCTCCAATAACTTCAATGCAGAAGCAGAGGCACTGACGGTCGCAGCTGAGCTTGTAATCCAAGATAAAGATATCCACCAAGAAAACATAGTATTCCTGACTGATGCCGCGTCAGTATTAGCAGCGTTGAAACAACACAAAATCAAGGTCTCGAACAATGTATGTTCTCCCGGACACAGCTCTCAGCAGAACACCCAAGGTTGGTCATACAGTGGATCCCATCCCACTGCAATATTGAAGGCAATGAAGCTGCAGACAAACTAGCAAAGAGTGGAGGAGCATCCCCACAAACAGACCTGAGTATCACATATAATGAGGCCAAGACCATAATTAAATCCAACTTCTGGGTAAAATGGGCTGATCAACACCCCGACTTCCGAAAAGAAGACAGCTACTATAACTTAACTTGAGAAGAGCAAGTCATCATCTTCAGACTGAGAACTGGGCATAACAGACTCAAGGGTCATCTTTACAACAAAATGAGGATTGGGACAGATGACAGGTGTCCATGTGGGGAGCATATCTTGACCGTGGATCACATCCTGCAAAGCTGCACGCTCAAGCAGGAAAAGAGAGAACAATACTGGCCTCGTGAGACAGCTATGTCCTTTGTAAGAGAAAACAGTACCTTGATCTCAGACTGAACGACGACGAAGAAGAAGAAGAAGAAGAAGAAGAGGGAGAAGGGAGGAGGGAGATGGAGAAGAAGGAGAACGAGGAGAAGAAGGAGAAGGAGAAGGAGGAGGAGGAGAAGGAGAAGGAGGAGGAGGAGAAGGAGAAGGAGGAGGAGTAGGAGGAGGAGAAGGAGGAGGAGGAGGAGAAGGAGTAGGAGGAGGAGGAGGAGGAGGAGAAGGAGAGAGAGAGGGAGAAGAAGAAGAAGAAGAATAAGAAGAAGAAGACTCAAGTTTTGATTGACTGTCGAGCGCGAGACAGCAGACAAGACAGCATATCTGACCTGACTGATTGCTGTCACTCAGGCTGTGATTGTCCAGCAACTCTCCTATGCTATCCTGATCGTGGTTAACAGTCACGATTGTCCGCCCTCGCTGCTGAAGGATATCACTGGCAGGATAAAGGAAGATATCAATAAATCAATAAATCAACCATTTAATCAATAATTCAATCAATCAGTCAACCAACCAATCAATGGATCAAGTAAATCAATCAATAAAGTAAAGCAAACCAGTCAAATAATCAATCAATCAAGATGCCATTTATCACCGTACTGGACCTTCATTGACAAAATGAAGGTCCATAGGTCTCACCCCATCATCACTAAACAACACAGACAACATACTGCTGGTCCTCCTTGGTGCATGTCAATAGCGGAACGGCCATATTTATACTGGAATTATGACGTCAGGTTGCTCGTCTGCACCGTAACGGCGCGTGCATGACGCTCTTGACATCCTTAGCAACCATATTAACAAGTTACAATACATGGCCAAGATTTGTCTATTTCTATTCCACTTTTAAGGTATTCATTTCAACCTCCCCTCCCCTCCCAGCCCACCCCCACCCCTCAACTACAATAGATATAAACTTTGCGATTATTCTCAATTGTCAAGTCAAGTTGTTTTCGTAAACAAAAAATTACATCATAAACTTATCAGCCACTTCTTAGGTTCGGTCGTCATTGATAGATTATAAATAACCTGCCCCAGACTAACATGTCTGATCAGTATGTTTCACCTGACCCTGACTAACATGTCCGATCAGTATGTTTTACCTGCCCCAGACTAACATGTCTGATCAGTATGTTTCACCTGACCCTGACTAACATGTCTGATCAGTATGTTTCACCTGACCCTGACTAACATGTCTGATCAGTATGTTTCACCTGACCCTGACTAACATGTCTGATCAGTATGTTTCACCTGACCCTGACTAACATGTCTGATCAGTATGTTTCACCTGACCCAGACTAACATGTCTGATCAGTATGTTTCATCTGACCCTGACTAACATGTCTGACCAGTATGTTTCTCCTAACCCTGACTAACATGTCTGATCAGTATGTTTCACTTGACCCTGACTAACATAGTCTGATCAGTATGTTTCACCTGGCCCTGACTAACATAGTCTGATCAGTATGTTTCACCTGACCCTGACTAACATAGTCTGGTCAGTATGTTTCACCTGGCCCTGACTAACATAGCCTGATCAGTATGTTTTACCTGACCCTGACTAACATGTCCGACCAGTATGTTTCACCTGACCCTGACTAACATGTCCGATCAGTATGTTTCACCTGACTCTGACTAACATAGTCTGTTCAGTATGTTTTTCATGATTGGACCTCATCCTGATCTCCCCTATTCTATCAGAGATGGTCACTTTGCATCTTCAAATATAATGAAGGAAAATGGGAGAAGCGAAATCGAAATAAGGGGTGACAGACCAGCTCTTACTTGATAAACCGATTGTTTGGAAGCGGACTGGAGTTCTCATCAACAAGGTGAGAGGTCGAAGGGTCACGGAGAAACACCCTGATAAGGCTCTGTGGAATAACACGAAGAAATTCATTATTTCATCACCAAAATCACTCAATCAATCAGTCAGTCCGTCAGTTAATCTGTCAGTGAATCATGCAATCAACCATTCAATCAATGTCAATCACTATGTCAATCCTTATATCAATCTATCAATCAAAGCAGTCAATCATTTTAATCAATCACGCAACTAATTCATCAAGCAATCAATCAATCGATCAATCAATTAGTCAATCTATCAAATAAGTCAATTAGTCAATCAATAAATTTATTAAATCAAGCAATCAACCAACCAATCAACAAATTAATCAATCAACAAAGTAATCAATCAAGAAATATAGCAATTAACAAATCAATCAATCAATTAATAAAGCAACAAATAAATCAACTAATCAATCAGTCAATCCATCAATAAATCAGTCAATCAATCATTCAATTAATCAATCAATCAATAAATCAGCAAATCAATATATCAATCAATCAACTAATAAAGAAATCAATCACCTAATCAATTAGCCAATCAATCAATCAATAACACATTTTAGCTCCATGATTGCTGTGGGAAAACAACCAGCAGCTCCCCGAGAAGCACAGGTCGTTTACGTATGGATGACAAGTCATCTAACTCCTCAGCCATTTTTACCATCTCTGCCCATGACCTCACTGTACTTTTGCTCAAGCTGTCTTTTCTACGTTTTGGTTTTCCTCTTCTTCTCTTGCTGTGGGGACTCTAGAACAGAGATTGTATTGTAATGCTATCAACTGGTTCCCATGGGCAGATTGGGCTCATTAGCCTTGGTTGTCAGCCAGTCTAAGAGAAGGTCAACTCTGACTCTACACCCGGGTAGACGAAGCTCGTAGGCCTGTTCGTGCAGTTCGCCTAGGAGAGGAGGAACTATGATTTTGAGCCGACAAGTGCCAAGGAGGGCTGGCTAGTCTTCGAACGATGAGAGTATCATCGGATGTCTCGAGTAACTAGCATCTGCTGGTAACGATTCCATTGCCTTGTGGAAACCTCGGGAGAGGGTAGGGCTTCGGGAGTAAACCCAGTAGTAAAACTCAATTTCCGTTGCTTCCAAAGATCTAAACGCTTGTTTGCTAATTGTCCATGATTCACTGCCATATGTCAGCACTATTTCCACGTGATATCCAAAGACTGTTTTTCTCATGTCCAGAAACAAGGTTTTGATGCACAATATTCCTTTTATTGTCAGGAATACCGATTTTGCTTGGACTATTCAGCATTTTATTTCGTAATCACATCTCCCACCTGATGTTATGTATGTGTCCAGGTATCCATCTTCCATCTGATGTTATGTATGTGCCAAGATATCCATCTACCACCTGATGTTATGTATGTGCCCAGGTATCCATCTTCCATCTGCTGTTATGTATGTGCCAAGATATCCATCTACCACCTGATGTTATGTATGTGTCCAGATATCCATCTCCCATATGATGTCATGTATGTGCCCAGGTATCCATCTCCCACCTGATGTCATGTATGTGCCCAGGTAACCACATCTTCCACCTGATACGCTCAGGTATGTGCCCATGTAACCACATCTTCCACCTGATACGCTCAGGTGTACGATAGACGCAGAAGCAGCTTCAAACAAAGGCCTCTCGTGGGCGCAGAAGTCAAGTTTCTCTGAGGCGGGCTGATTCCAACCAAACCAAACTCATTTATGAAAGTCTATACCATGATGATTGTTGTTGTTTAGATGTTCCCCATGTTTTACGGCCATATAAGAAGTGACATCTCATTGGAGTTTTTAAAATACTTTTTTCGGTGATGAAGTTCAATTCTTTTTATTTCCATAAGTCATAAATGCACCAAAGCGTTGACCATGACTAACTTCGTCTGATCAGTATGTTTCACCTGATCTTGACTAACGTAGTCTAATCAGTATGTTTCCCCTGACCCTGACTAACATAATCTAATCAGTATGTTTCACCAGACCTTGTCTAACATAGTCTAATCAGTATGTTTCACCTGACCTTGACTAACTTAGTCCGATCAGTATGTTTCACCTGACCTTGGCTAACTTAGTCCGATCAGTATGTTTCACCTGACCTTGACTAACATAGTCCGATCAGTACGTTTCACCTGACCCTGACTAACATAGCCTGATCAGTATGTTTCACCTGACCTTGACTAACTTAGTCCGTTCAGTATGTTTCACCTGACCTTGACTAACATAGTCCGATCAGTATGTTTCACCTGACCTTGACTAACATAGTCCGATCAGTATGTTTCACCTGCCCCTGACTAACTTAGTCTAATCAATATGTTTCACTTGACCTTGACTAACTTAGTCCCTTTCTAAGTGACATCCCTGAAAACAGCCTGAGAGAACAAGGATCCCAGAGAGAAGGCCAACCTGGACACAAAAACACAGTGCTGAAGTCGAATACGTCCTGTCGAAAGGCGCACTAATCCAGCAGTCACGTAAACTACGATACAATGTAAAAAAAAAAGACATTCTGTTTAGAATGAAAGCCAAAGAACAAGAAGAAGAAGAAGAAAAATAAGAAGAAGAAGAAGAAGGAGAAGAGACTAATGAAGATTAGGCCTAATAATAGTAGTATTCGCCAAGGCATCTATGGTCCCATGCGTCGATCGACCACTAGAATGTCCAACTACTGGGGCTTGTATCCAAACCTCGTCCAAGGCTAAGGGAACGTCCAAGGCTAAGGGAATGTCCAAGGCTAAGGGATCGTCCAAGGCTAAGGGCGAGACTGATGTCGGATTCATGTAGCACGAGGTAGGAGTCCCCAGCCCTCCAACCGGCCGATGGAAGACCGTTGTAACACATAGCTGACCTGATCATTTTCTGGTGAGTCGGAACTTCCCGATCCATTTGGACCACGTGACAAAACACAGACAGGCGGCAGCGGACCAGAGTGTCCGAGATGAAGGAAAGACTCATCTATGTCTTTGCAGACACTTCCACATTACGGACGCGATCCAACCACTGGAAACTGATAATGTGTCGCTGGTTGAGCGTGTCAAATGCATCCAGTCTTGGTATGTCCTGTTCTGTTCTAGGAGTCGACTTCACCGCACTCCTGGCATACCCATAGGTGCTCAGTCTCTCTCAGCAGATGGCGCAAAGTATGGATGCTGATGGTGCCTGTAGCCTGTTGGTTGTACACCTTCCTGTTTCGTCCTCTCAGGTTCCCTGATCCACTGAATCTTAATTTGATTCCAAAGTGCCGCAGCCTGTACCTTGCAGACTCATCCAAAGCAGTGTCGTTTTCTATCAGGTGGTCCTTGATAACCTTCACTATGTCACCTTTATCCATGTCCGCTGTGCCTGTTATGGGTGCGTGTGGCGCCAAAAAATCAGCTCGCTCGTTGCCAGGAACCCCGGCATAACCAGGACAGTAGATCCACACCAGCCCCTGGAGTTTTGAGGTCTCCAGCGCTGCTATCCTCTCATGTCGTAGCCACCCATCCTGCACCTTCCGAAGTAGTGTTTGGAAGTCTGACACGATGACTGCTCCTGTTGAAGATGTCTCAGACAGCCACCTCAGAGCTTCCGCATGTCCTGTTTAAGTAGACTGTAAGTCTCTGTGCTATACAGGAAGACAAGAATCACACGCGTCTGATAAATCCGAATTTTAGATCCGAGAGAGAGTCTACCCATTATTCCACACCCGGCCATGGTCCTTCATAGAGGAGACAGCAAGCCCGATCCGCCTTAACATGTCAGGCACGCTGCGTCCATCGGATGAAAAAGAACTTTCCAGGTAAGTGAATTCATTGATACACTCCACCATGTGGACATAAACAATAATGTTTTGAGGACCAGTGTCGGGGCCAATGATTAGGCATGTGGGTTGTTAATCCACCCGGTCTAAACTGTAAGCTGCAGAAACTTCAAAAGATATGTGCGCATCTCAACATCGGATGACATTTCGCTCATTTGTTGAACAGAAATGCTTCCCTGGAAAATGAAAAGGATTTATTTGAGTGATTGATGGGAATCTCAGAGAAACATGCAAGCCTACACTCCTTAAAAAAAACTTCAAAAAAGTGAAGTATATCTTTCCAACCTGCGGGTGTATATAAGCCCTCATATCCCACGCTCCTAGATATGAGCTGTCAGACTTACTTCTAATTGATGTTTCAAATATCCTAATTAAAATCTATCTTTAGCCCGGTGGAAAAACCCACTTTTGTGTGAATCGATAACTCTGTTAGAATTTTACTGTGGTTTCGGGAATTATAGCTGCCTTTCTTTCTACTGATGTAACATTCCTCTATCGCTCGTAACATAATATGGTCATAAACGATAACAACACAATAGGCGAAAACGAAATACCAGAAGGCAGATATACAGGTGACACAAGGAGCAGTCAGACTAGAAAAGTTAGTTGCCCATCGCAAGAGTTGATGGCGACATTATGAGACGGGCTTGTCTTGATGATGTAACTTGCGCTGTATTTGGATTATAGTGAGAAAGGAAATGTGCTGGTCATCGACTTCACTCTCTGGTCTCGAGCTACATTGGACCAGTCGCAAGAAATAAGACTAAACGAATGGAGGTAACTCGGGATGTAGGGGGTATGATCTCAATTCCACTGAGACCAGGGGTCGCTTAAAACCTGAAGGATTCGATCCCACACCGTTTCCGTTCATCGGCAAGTCAGCAAATAGAACTATGACGCCAATCTCGTGAAGTTTAGAACTAAAGTCACATTCATGACAGAAATGAATAAATGTCAGCTCCCATCAAGTTTGCAACAACCGAAGTCACATTCATGACAGAAATGAATAAATGTCAGCTCCCATCAAGTTTGCAACAACCGAAGTCACATTCATGACAGAAATGAATAAATGTCAGCTTCCATCAAATTTGCAACAACCGAAGTCACATTCTTGACAGAAATGAATAAATGTCAACTCCCATCAAGTTTGCAACAACCGAAGTCACATTCTTGACAGAAATGAACAAATGTTAACTTCCATCAAATTTACAACAACTGAAATCAAATTCTTGATAGAAATTAATAAATTTCAACTCCCATCAAGTTTACAACAACTAAAGTCACATTCTTGACAGAAATGAACAAATGTTAACTTCCAACAAGTTTACAACAACTAATGTCGCGTTCTTGACAGAAATGAACAAATGTTAACTTTCAACAAGTTCCCAACAACTAATGTCACATTCTTGACAGAAATGAACAAATGTTAATTTCCAACAAGTTCACAACAACTAATGTCACATTCTTGACAGAAATGAACAAATGTTAACTTCCAACAAGTTCACAACAACTAAAGTCACATTCTTGACAAATGAACAAATGTTAACTTCCAACAAGTTTACAACAACTAATGTCACATTCTTGACAAATGAACAAATGTTAACTTCCAACAAGTTCACAACAACTAATGTCACATTCTTGACAGATATGAACAAATGTTAACTCCCAACAAATTTACAACTAAAGTCACATTCTTGACAGAAATGAACAAATTTAAACTTTCAAAAGGTTCAGAAATAACTTCAGTCCTGACATAATTGAGCTTGCGCATCATCTCCTACCATCCCACCTTCCGCCCCCACCCCATACCCTTTCCACGCTGGCTTCCCATCAAATGTGGATTTAATGAAGTCAGGCTAATTCCCCCCAAACCCACTCTTTGGCTGAAATAACGAAAAGATTTCACCTGGTTTCGCGCAGACATTTATTTACCGAATGGAAACTGAAACGCCTGCAAGAATCGGAACTCTGACGTCAGACCTCAAAGATTGTTGACAAAACAAACAGAAATTCTGTGTTGAGACCGCTTGGATCTTGGGGGGACAGTTGGACGTACACAGACGCTGGGGATTCTTACTTGCTCGATTATTTTATGTCCAGAAAACGTTTAACACCGGATGACTGGTAGCGGGTATTGGGAGAACAGGATAACGTATCCAGAAATAAAAACAATGATAAAAATAAACTTCAAAGACATGATATCCGTCCATCACAAGTGATTATGACCACTCTCTTTGTTCAGCCGTGTGGACAATCTTCTCTCTTGCTGTGTCCGCTGAAATGGGTGACTTGCGCGGTGATTTGGATTAAAGTGAGGAAGAAACTGCGCGTTTTGTCAATAACGAACACACAGAGTTGTATAGCAGTGAAGCTTTATCATCATCATCATCAGCCCCATAACCGAAAAGGTCGCTGAGGCACCGTTATTGCAGTGTTTAGTACAAGCTCACGCCATACACCAACGGTGCGTCTTGGGCCGTTACACACCTGACGGATCATATCTCTCTCCAGATGGTAGTTCATTATAGTCGTGTCTAAATTCCATACAACAAAGCTGACACTGTCTTCCGCTTGGGCGAAGGGCGCCATTCTCGTGATGTTCAGCTGGGTGAACTAGACCGTGAAATATGACATATGTTTAAGCATAATGCAATTCATATAGCCGATTTCTATTCCGGGATAATCGGACGGAATAAAACACACAAAACGAACGAATTAACTAGTCCAAATGGAAAACAACACGCTTCCGTGAATACAAGTGTAAGACGTCAACTAGTGTGCATTCCCGACAAATCCATGGTCTGTCGACATCTATAATGGACTAGAACAGAAAAGCAATGTAGACCCGCAGCCGGTTAAGGGGCCATCTTTGCTGCTCTTGTCAAGCTTATGAAGTAAGAATGATGTGATTGTGAGTGAGTGAACAAGGAAAAAGCAGAAAAGAGTCGGTACGGTGTAATCCTCTGTGATTTCGTACAGTCACTGAAAAGGGTTGTGTATGGAAGTAGCAACATCAAAATGTGGAAAAACTACTATAATCGTATCCAATTGTGTCATTAGACTGCGTGGGGAGCTCTAGTTTTCTTTCCTGTGTCAAATGGGTTGGTAGTCGTGGGGAGCTCTAGTTTTCTTTCTTGTGTCAAATGGGTTGGTAGTCGTGTGGAGGTCTAGTTTTCTTTCTTCTGTCAAATGGGTTGGTAGTCGTGGGGAGGTCTAGTTTTCTTTCTTGTGTCAAATGGGTTGGTAGTCGTGGGGAGGTCTAGTTTTCTTTCTTGTGTCAAATGGGTTGGTAGTCGTGGGGAGGTCTAGTTTTCTTTCTTGTGTCAAATATGTCACCAATGCTGTTGTCGCTGCGTATTTCTTCATTGTATCACTTACATCCTTTTCTTCGTCTGTAACCTAGCTGTCTGATGTTGGAAATCAGACAGCTGGTACATTTGGTTGTATTAAATCAGCTTCTATACCATCTTATTCTTTGCCTCTCCATGTACTCCATGCATGGTTTGGCGCTGATCCTCTGGCTGATTCCATCGTTTCCTACTCTGTTTCCCTACCGTTTACTTAGTACCTCATTTCGCATTCCATGATTTGTATTTCTTGTGTTTTGATAAGAGAATAACTGACAGTGGTATCAACAATAATTTTGTTTAATTGTCTTTAAAAACATCTTCACTTGGTTGTGGTTGTGGCTTAATAATGGTGACTGAATGGAAATCGTTTTTGCTTTCTGAATTCGTGAGAATCTACAAAAAGTATTTGAATTCTCTTACAAACGACCACCTCTACACCTCATGGTAGAAGAGGAGCGACTAAGTAAGTAAGTCTTACAAACGACCCACGAGAACGCAATGAAGGGAGACCTTATTTGATCGATAACCTTCATTTTCAGTCAAGCATCCGACCCAACCAGTCAGTTAGACAGACTGGTTCTACCATTAGATAAGTAGACCATTTTTTCCTTATATGTTGATTTGTTAGTTCAGTATGGTTGTTATTTGTTGTCCCTGATGAAGGCCTATTTGTCGTAACGTAAGTTTTGTTTTGTGTTCTCGTCTCGGTATCTGACCATACCCATTTATAAATTATGATTAAACTCAACTTTAATCAATTTTTAGATTCCTTTCATTTGTTTTTTCTCAATGGAGAGACCAGCACAAAGAATACAAGCCAGAAAATGACAGCATAGACAAACTTGGCAGAGATGGGCAGACAAAGATCTTCAGACTCAGAACGGGACATTGCAGACTCAAGGCATACCTCCACAGAATGGGTCTCGGAGACACTGCCACGTGCGATTGTGGAGCACACAAGCAAACACCAGAACATATCGTGCAGGGCTGCCCCAATATACAGACCAAACAGAGGGAGTCTGGTCCGGGGTAGCAACCATGCTCGAAAGAGCTGTGGGATCAACCGGCAAAGGCCTGCGACGCACAGACTCTGTACACCACTCCGGGCTAGAAGCCTAGAAGTGGATCCCACCCCTCTACAATATTGAAGGCAATGAAGATTCAGACAAACTAACAAAGAGTGGAGGAGCATCCCCACAAACAGACCAGAGTATCACATATAATGAGGCCAAGACCATAATTAAAGCCAACTTCTAGGTGAAATGGGCTGATCAACACCCCGACTTCCGAAAAGAGGACATCTACTAAAACTTAACTAGAGAAGAGCAAGTCATCATCTTCAGACTGAGAACTGGGCATAACAGACTCAAGGGTCATCTTTACAACAAAATGAGGATTGGGACAGATGACAGGTGTCCATGTGGGGAGCATACCATGACCGTGGAACACATCCTACAAAGCTGCACGCTCACGCAGGAAAAGAGAGAACAATACTGGCCTAGCGAGACAGATATGAGATAAAAGCTGTATGGAGATAAAACAGCCTTAAAAACAACGTGTCCTTTGTAAGAGAAACTGGGACCTTGATCTGGGGATGTAAGAGAAACCGGGACTTTGATCTGGGGATGCAAGAGAAACTGGGACCTTGATCTGGGGATGTAAGAGAAACTGGGACCTTGATCTGGGGATGTAAGAGAAACTGGGACCTTGATCTGTGGATGTAAGAGAAACTGGGACCTTGCTCTGGGGATGTAAGAGAAACTGGGACCTTGATCTGGGGATGTAAGAGAAACTTCGACCTTGATCTGGGGATATAAAAAAACCGGGACCTTCATCTGAGGATGTAAGAGAAACTGGGACCTTGATCTGGAGATGCAAGAGAAACTGAGACCTTGATCTGGGGATGTAAGAGAAACTGGGACCTTGATCTGGGGATGTAAGAGAAACTGGGACCTTGATCTGGGGATGTAAGAGAAACTGGGACCTTGATCTGGGGATATAAAAAAAACCGGGACCTTGATCTGAGGATGTAAGGGAAACTGGGACCTTGATCTGAGGATGTAAGAGAAACTGGGACCTTGATCTGGGGATGTAAGAGAAACTGGGACCTTGATCTGGGGATGTAAGGGAAACTGGGACCTTGATCTGGGGATGTAAGAGAAACTGGGACCTTGATCTGGGGATGTAAGAGAAACTGGGACCTTGATCTGGGGATGTAAGAGAAACTGGGATCTTGATCTGGGGATGTAAGAGAAACTGGGACCTTGATCTGGGTATGTAAGAGAAACTGGGACCTTGATCTGGGGATGTAAGAGAAACTGGGACCTTGATCTGGGGATGTAAGAGAAACCGGGACCTTGATCTGGAGATGTAAGAGAAACTGGGATCTTGATCTGGGGATGTAAGAGAAACTGGGATCTTGATCTGGGGATGTAAGAGAAACTGGGATCTTGATCTGGGGATGTAAGAGAAACTGGGATCTTGATCTGGGGATGTAAGAGAAACTGGGATCTTGATCTGAGGTCGTAAGAGAAACTGGGACCTTGATCTGGGGATGTAAGATAAACTGTGATCTTGATCTGAGGACGTAAGCGAAACTGGGACCTTGATCTGGGGATGTAAAAGGTACATTGACCCTGAGCTGACGATGTAAGAGATACCTTGACCCTGACCTGAGGATGTAAGAGATACATTGGCCCTGACCTGAGGATGTAAAAGAAAACAATACCGCGAATCTGATAATGACCAATAGGGTAGAGTATAAAGGACAGAGAGAGAGAGAGAGAGAGAGAGAGAGAGAGAGAGAGATACAGAGAGATACAGAGAGAGTGAAAGATAAGAGATGTAGACAGTCAGGAAATTAGACCCGGGAAGGAAACGGACTGCACCTTCTAAATGCCAAACATATGGATAGGGTTTGGCTGCATGGCATCAGACACTGATCTGTCTGATGGACTTCCAACATACTCCGGTACAGCTAGATAAACTTTAATTGGAAAAATATGTCAAATATTTTCAGGCGGCACCCGCTGCACAATAACATCTCAGACACCAACTGATCACGAATCAAGAGATTAACGGAAGGCAATGATAACAATTAGACAGATGACCAAAGCTGAGACGTTGATCAAGGGGGACGAATGGGTCCACGCTGGCGATAGAATGAGAGATAACCGCAGCCAGAATAACCCTAGATAGGGAATATATGAGACAAAAGATGGCGCCGTAACTGGCTGTGGGTCTACATTATTCTTCTGTTTTAGTTCATTATGGATGCCGCCAGACTATGGATTTTACCGAAGTTCACACAAGTTGACGATTTACACTTGTGTTCACTGAAACGTGTTGTTGTTTTCCATTAAGACTAGTTAATTGGTTGTTTTTTTGTTGTTGATTTCTTTCATTTGATTATTCGGGTCTGGGCATCGGCTATATGAATTAGCACTACGCTTAAAACTGTGTCGTATTTCACGGTTTAGTTCACACGGCTGAACTTCGCGAGATTGGCGCCCTTCATCTAGGCTGCAAACGTCAGTTTTGGTGTGTGAAATTTAGACAGTACTATAATGGACTGAACACAGACGGGAAGAGATGCCAGGCTCACTCACACGCTGAGTGATGTCCCTACGACCTCTAGCCCGGGAGAGATGCCAGGCTCACTCACACGCTGGGTGATGTCCCTACGACCTCTTGTGGTTATGGAAATGTCACGACACACAACGTTAGATGTCATCCCACCTCCGCTGCCTTGCGGGATACCTGTTTACGGGAAAGGCTTCGGGAGTAAATTCGGAGGAAAAATCTGCATCCTGTGCTATCTCCAATTGTCTCGATAAATATCTTGCCACTGGCCAAGGGTAGCTCAGGACCAGAGAGTGAGGTTGACAAACGGCGCAGTTTCTTCCTCACCTTAATGCAAATCACTGCGCATGTCACCCATTTCAGCGGACGTAGCAAGAGAAAAGGTTGTCTACACGGCAGAACAAAGAGAGTGGTCTTAATTACATGTGATGGACGAACATCACCATCAGATAGGGAATGTAGAAAGTGGTGCAGCGGGAGGGCAGAGATCGAAGTTAACAAGCTGATCAATGATAGCATGCTGTTCAGGGATGCCATTACGTATACAGATGGATAGGTGCCACGCAGGAAGATTTCTGGTTGGGGCAACTCGTTCAGAGTGAGAGGGCAGGTCGGCACTGAGTAGAGCGGGGCATACTGAACGGTAACCTTTAGAATGGAGACTGTAGCTCTGAGACAGCTATCTTAAGCCTCTTTAGCAGGGACAGTCATCGTTACGGTGTTTCACAAGGTACAGAAGAGAAGACTGAGACATTAGTGGATCGCAGTTGTAGAGGCATCAAACTTGCAGGACGGGATCAAGATGCTGAGCAGCGCATGAGCTGCAGTGGTCAGCGACCCATAGCTGACTGTTAGCGTCAGGGCCAGCGAACCAGAGCTGAGCAGCGCA